>PVLA01007298.1:0-107802 GCA_004027455.1 Hydrochoerus hydrochaeris | reverse complement strand
ATTTTGTTTATATTCTTCATCAAAGGCTTCTCTCCTTTCTCTGGGTTCCTCTATTCTTTCATTTGTGCCTACTTGAGGATTACCCAGGACTTCTTTTATTAATCTTCTTATATCTTGCTTCACCTGAGTTAGAATTTCAGATTTAAATTTGACGATAAGGTCATGGATGTATTTCTTTATTTCTGATGAGGCTGTCTCTGACATCACAGGTTTGCTACTCTCAACCTCCTCTGCATTTACCTCTGTTGGACTCACTTTCCCTGGTTCCACAGTTGGGGATCTTTTGCTCTTTCTCTGTCTTGTCATGTTTCCAGCCCCCTTCAGACAGGTGGATGGTGGAGGTCTCTGAGCCTTTTGTTTTGCTTACAGTTTTTCTGCAGCACTCTTGCTAGGGAAGTACTGCCCCCCAGTCCACTGCAAATCTGGGAGTTGCAGGCTGAGAGCTGGCTCCTCCCCCTACAACCTGTCAACCAGTTTATGCTTCAACAAGTTTGTGTGTTCCCTGGGGATGCCACTGGCCCAGAAAAGTCTCATCCCTGGCTATTGGGTTTCAACCAGGGGCGTAGCCCTGCCCGAGTAGATCCCACCAATCTGCTTTGGACTAGGAGTCATCAGCAGAAGCCGCCTTGGGTTTTGATTCAAGCTGGCCTTGTCCAACTCCAAAATGTCACTGCCCAACTCCAAAATGTCACCCAGCCAGTCTTCCCGGTTTGGGGATTCCAGTTCCCATCACTCACCAAAGTTCGTGGAGCTTGACTGGCTGTTTTCACTCCCTGCTGCAGTGCCTCCTCCAGCAGAGAGTCTGGAGCTCAGCAACCCCCACTCTTGGCAGGGCCATGATCTCAGCTCAATCCTGAGTCACCTGACTGTAAGACAGGCTGGTACAGCGATCAGGGCTTTCCCAGCTCCAGCCCTCTGTCCATGCTTCTTTTTCTTCTTTCTTTTTCCTGTTTCTTCCTGGGTTGTGAGAATTCCTCTCCTTTTGTCTGGCTTTCTCCATGCTGCAAGATTCCAGCATCTGAGTTGTTTTTATTTATTTTTTCCTCAGAGAGGCTCTCTTGTGCCACCACTCATTCGGCCATCTTGCAATCTCCTGGCCCTAGGTCTTGAATGATGTGATCCATTAGCAATCCTGCTGAGTCTTCCCTATTGTAGCACTGTGCTGTTCTTTTGTGAGTGAAGACAGAAGATTACTCTTGCAGTTCTCAATGAGCTCCCAAGTTACACTATTTACTAAGTCATGAGTCAGAAAAAATACATTTTTTACAGTTCACCTGGCTCTTCCCTCATCTGTAAATCTGTTTTAGAATGGTAACTCCCATTCCACTAAAACCTCTGTCCCCCACACTCTTCTCCTTTTCTTCTGCCCTGTGGTCTTAACTGAAACAGTGCTCTTCCTCAGAGATTATGGTTCCTTCTTCAGGTTCCCTCCTTTGCTTCCCTTCCCTTCCCCTCCCTTCTTCCCTTCCCCTCCCTTCTTCCCTTTCTTCTTCCCTTTCTTCTTCCCTTCCCTTCCCTTCCCTTCCCTTCTGCCCTGCCTTGCCTCTCCTTGCCTCTCCTTTCCTTTATTTTCTTCCTTCTTCCCTATATTCCTTCTTTTTACTGGTATGAGTTCACAATACACAAAGAATAGCTCCATCATAGAGAATCATACATATTTGTATCAAATCACAGAATACCCCTTTTACTCCCCTTTTCTCTTTTTCCTCTCATCATCTCCTATCCCTAGATCTTCTATCATCACAAAGTCTACTTCCCTGTATCCTATCATTTATATTTTATTTTGCTCTTTAAATTATTTGTACTTTATGATTTTCATATAAAATAATTCATGAAGTATTTAACTATGTGTTTCTGATTTCTCTATCTTAGCACTATGATATCAAGGTATATCTGTTTACTTATAAATGAAAAATGACTCAAATTTGTCCTTCTTTATATCTGAATATATATGTATAATATATATACACAAAATCTTCCATAGCTGTTAGATATTGTTGAGCATGTAGATGTCTAACATTTAACTCTTGTGAGTTGTGCATATAAGCATGTGTATGCATGTATCACAACAATATGATGTCTTTAATTCTTTCAGGAGGATACCCACAAGACGTATACTTGGGTCAAAAGGAGTTTTGCTTTTTCATTTTTTTTAGTTTTTGATTTTTTAGTTTTGAGTTTAGCTTAGTTTTTGATTTTTAGTTTTGATTTTTAGTTTTTACCAACAATGTAGAAGGATTCCTTCTCTCCACAATTTCACCAGAGTTTAGAGGATTTCTTTTGAATCTCTGCTGATAGTTTTTCTTAGTGAAACAGGATGGAATCTAAATGTTATTTTAATTTGCATTTCTCTAATGGCCAAAGATCCTGAACATTTTTCCATGTATGCTTTTGTTGTTTTTATTTTTTTTTCTGAGAAATGTCTTTTCCTTTTAACTTCCCAATTTTTGATAGGGTTTTTTTCTATTTGGTATCTATTTTTTAATTCCTTATATATTATAGGTAGTAGTGCTCTGTCGGAGGAGTAGCTGGAAACATTTTTCCCACTGCTTAGGTGGTCTTTTACTCTGCTAGTTATTTCCTTTGTGGTGCAGAAACTTTGTAATTGGATATAATCCTATTTGTTGATTGTTCAAGTAATGGTTGATTTATTCACTTAATCCATATTCTCAAGGAAGGTAATGCAGTCAGATAATGCATTTCTTACTATCTTTTGCAGTTTCTGGATCATTAGTTTCATTCTTCCCTAAAATTTCCTGTCTTTTATACTATTATAACATTAGTTGAACAATCTTTCTCATCCTTATTCCCATATCTGACCTTTTGTGCTTATCTCAGGCCCATAGCCTTGCTCTCAAGTCTGCATCATACGGCATGACAGCTAATGCCATGTCACCTTTCAGTGGCTTAGCCTCCTCATTGATTTACCCCACATCAAACTTCACTGTCATGACTGTAGCCTGAATCTTAAATACAAAACTTATTTTTTCATCTTAAATTCTGTAAAATATCTTTAGCTAAATTTATTGTATTTTGGTAAGAAGTCATTTATATTATTGAGCTTCCCTTTAAGTCACTGCATTGTTTTCACTTAAACATAAAGAGTCCTATTCACTGCTTCAATGATATAAGCATTGTTGCTCAAGAGTGAGAAGTAGCTAATATATAGAAGGAATTAGCATTTCTTATTTCTCATGATGCAGGTTTTATATGGAAATAGCTTGCCAAACAGACAAGAATAAATGCAAATATGCCTAAAGGATCTTTTTGTAATAAAACTTGTTATGATTAGTTCTAAGTATTTGAAAATTGGGACTAAGTTTCATGAAACTTCAATGTGATAGGGCATTAATTTTCCAAGTGTGAGAATGTAAGTACTAAATAGTATAACATGCACTTTACTAGATAACAAAAAGTAAACTAAGACATTATCAGATAAATTATGCTGGTTATTTTTGATATTTTAGACATTACATTGTCTACATTTAGTTAAACATTTCATATTAAAAATGACTATTTCTAGGAATTTTAAGTAGCTACCAATATAAACAATATTTTCTAAGGAACCTCTCAAAAACTTACAAATAGAATTTTGGAATATAGATTGTTTTTAAGTTGGAAGACTATCTGAATATTGCTAGTAAAACTGTGTTCCTATAAGAAGGGTTTAAGTATAACATGGTAAATTATTTCACTGGGAAATCTTATAGGCAAAATTCAAAATATGTAACAACTATTGATGTTAATAGTGGTTAGGGAACACCAACCACATGAAACTTTTAATTGCCACAGAAGAAATACAATAGAATATTCTTGCTTTTAATATTATAGAAAAATGGGCCTATCCTACTTCATTTTATTATTTTCTTCAAAGAACTTTATATACAGCAGCTCACCCAAGAGAAACTCATAGAAAAAAAAAAGACAGACATATTTAATCATTGTGTAGAATTAACTCTGGGAAGGGCCTGACCAGTCACAGGGTACTCTGACTAGAGTACTCTGTGGTCATTTTGACTAATTTTTAATCAATATAGTGTGAATAAAATCATGAACATCATAAAAATGTTTTCCAGAATTTATTACGAGGCATCAAAAAGATGTGCACATTCTCTACAAATTCTTTCCTCTTTCTTACTCTGTATTTCCGAAAATGAGACATTTGAGGTAATCAAAGCTTCTGGATTAAATGAGGAATCATGAATTATGTGGAGGAAACCAGAAATCACCACAGATTATAATGTGAGTAGGAAATGAAATTGCAAGCTAAGATCAGGTTATTTTCAATTGTTTTTCTGCAGGTGGTTATTATGCATCAAACAAATGGTTAATCAACTCCAGTGACTAATGTGAGATGATGGAGCAGGATGACAGATGATTGCTATGACTATAGCAGAAAAAAATTTATAGTGTCTTCAGATAGATCATAGTAACTGATTTTGTTCACATCCTTACCATATTCTGACAGAGTGTCTAAATGTCAAATATAATACAAAGCCATTTAATTATCTTTAGGTTCAATGACCTCAGTCTTTGGTTAGGGACAGAAAGTAGCAAGCAACATTTCCTCTTAAATTGTCAAGGAAGAACCATTTCACACACTTTACATAGGCTTCAGTACCTGAGGAAGTTTATAGGTGAGAAAATCTACATAAATCAGTAGTTATAAAGGGAAGTTGTACTGTGAAATGAGCTAAGATTCCAAAGTCTTCAGTTTGCACATGTGCAGCATATACACCTTCCACTTTTTCCCTCCTGCCCTCAGTCGGTGTGTATCTGACACCACCTGGAATCAAATCTTTGCCACTAAAAACCTCAATGTGATAGTCCCCTATCTCTGAATATCTAATAAAAATAAAATTATAGAGGTGATATATCTCATCTTACAGAGTTTGTTATTTTTCTATGTTCTTTAAATGTTGATACTTTCTTATTATTTGTCTTTGTCTTTATCATGTTAAGAATTCCTGTTGTACATCGTGTTGTTCTCAATCATTTACTACCTCTTCTCAATAGTATAGCTATATATCCCCCCCCCACTGTTATATAATTTTCTGATCCCTCATAAGGAAGGACATTTTCTTTTATCCCAAAAATCCTAGGGTACATCATGTGGTATGTTTTAGCAAAAATTGCTGTGAACGAATGTAACTTACCTAGCACATGAGCAGAAGCATTAGTCATCACTGAAGGTTGATCCCTGCTCTTTACTTGTGTGAAGAGAAGTACATTCCAGATGGAGGTCAATTTTCATTAAGGGAACTTAACTCTTGATGCATGATGCATATGAGAAATAATGTATTCTTATTTTGGCAAGCTACTAGATTTGGTTATTTAATACAACAGTACTTATTAGTGCAAGCTAACATTTTGCAAGGTAGGTACTTATGCTGCTGAGCTAAATCCCTAGCTCTATGCTAACATTTTGGAGAATCAGTTTGTAATACTTGGAAGATCATTCTACTAAGAAAATCAGGAAGCCAAAGTTAAAAGCACAGCTTTACCACCAAGGATATAGTATCTCCAGGCAAATAAATCAAATTCTGTGAATTTGTTCTTCATATGTAAAATAAGAAAAATTATTCCTCACCTGATAAACTCAGAGTTAGTTGTGAATACTGAATAAAAAAGTGTTTTGAGAGTACAGAAATAACACACAACTGTTGGGTGTTAATATTATTCAGTATCATTATCTTCCCTGAAGTATACCTGCAATTTGTTTTTGTGTCTAACACAAAGAATTTAGGAAATTTTTGATTTCACTAAGTGTTGATCAGGGGATCAGAAGCTATTTATAGCTGACATAACCAAGGCAAAGAGTAATTAGAGGTAATGATCAGGTCATCTGGCCAAGGATCCAATCCATTTAGAAACTTTGAAAACACTCATCAGTGTACAGAAAGTAAGAGTTTTTGCTTTATAGATAAGAGAAAAACCAAAGATACAACACACTGGAAGGCAAAAGAGTTCCTAAAAAATAGGATAATAGTAAACTCTACTTATGACAATGTAATAGGCCCTGTAAACACTTGAAATGTATTTTCACCTTTTATAATAAATTGACACAACTGTTTGAGGGAGGTACTATGTTTAAACCTAATTCACAGCCCCAGTATAGTAAGTTGCAGAACTAGACTCTAGCTCAGGCAACCAGACTTCAGCTAAGTCTACTTATTTAGATTTGATCACTTAGACCACGGCTCAAATATATATTATAGAATTATCCACAAGAACCAAGATAGGGAATCAACCTGTGTGCCCATCAATGACGGAATGAGTAAAGAAAATGTATATGTATATAATGGAATATTATCCAGTCATTAAAAGAAGAAAGTTTCATTATTTTCAGCAACATAGGTAGAACTGAAGAGCATTATGCTAAGTAAAATGAGCAGGCCACAAACAGGCAAATATCACATGATCTGTTCATACATGGAGCCCAAAGACATTGATCTTATAGAAGTAAAGAGTAAAATAGAGGGTTGGGAGATAAAAAAGATATTTATCAATGAATGCAAAAGTTTAGTTATGAAGAAAGCAAGAGATGTGCTGTACAACATGGTGACTACATTTAAAAACCCCATATTGTGCTTTTGATTAATGAGAAAAACATAATTTTAAATACAAACAACAGCAAATCCTGTTTTTGTGACAGCATACATAAAAGTATAGGATATTGTGTTAAAAAAATAAGCAAGACAGACAAATACTGTATGATCACATTGTGTGTGGAATCAAAAAAGTGAAACTCATAGAAGTAGAAAATAGAATGGCGGCTACCAGGGGCTCGGTAGAAAAGGAAAGGTCCTGGGGCAATGTTAAAAAAGGATCAAAATTTCAAAAGTTCAGTTGGTTAGAAAGCATAAGTTCAAAAGATCTTGTCAAATGGTTAATAACCTACTGTATTCCTGAAAAATAAGAAAATGAAAACAAAAGAAATAATTCCCATGTTGATTACCCACACTGTCATTCCACAAACATGTATGTTATATAGTGAAGACATGTAATTTTTCATTGAATTGAAAATATCTAGTGTCTCAGATACTTTACCATCAGGGAGACAAAATAGTCAACACCTAAAGGAGAAGAAATTTATTTTGGTCCACAGGTTCAGTCCACTGTCAATTGGGTGCAAGATAGAAAGAAGATGGTAAAGGGCCAGGATGGAGGAAAAGGTGCTCAACCCATAGCATCAGGGAAACAGAGAACGAAGGAAAGAGCCAGAGATAAGACTGTATATATACCCTTCCAGGTCTCACCACCTTGGACCCAGACCCCGTCCCCTTTCTCTCTTTTTTCTGATTCTTCGAGCACAACAGAGAGTAAATTTTATTGGCTGCCTAGGAAATTACTTCCATCTTCAACACAGGATTATTTTACTAATCTCTGAAATACCTGTAGGCTTTTATTTACAAATATGAAAATGGAATAACTTGCAACAAATTAACAATAAATAAATAGAAACATGTTTATTTGTTGTTAATTTGTAATGCTTTTAAATACAACTTCGAATTTATCGGTATCCACAGGGCAAGAGAAAAATTGTTTTGCAAACTGTACCTTACTTCAAAATCAATATACATTATATTCATTCAGCTCATTAATATGTATGTGACCCATTTTGTTTGCTTGTTTACCACTATGGCATGATGAGGCTGCATGAACTCAGAGATCCAAAATGCTTAACTTTCGATGGCTTTCTATGTGCCAAAAGATAAACAATTTACTGGCATATGTTTCCCTTTTATTTGAAAACCATCATTTTTTAGGGGACACTTTCCTTTTTGCAACTTATTGCTAACATATTCAGTTACTACATGTAGTATGATAAATTGTATAAATAATATTGTATTTAAATGGATATATATTTTATATAGAATAGTGTGAAAAGTAAATATTTGGTTATAGAGATATAAAAGTACTTGTTAGATATTTTGTTTTACTAATAAAAATTTAATAGTTAAAAATTTTTAATTCTGTTAGCAATATATGTTAAAATAATTTCTTTATGTTACACATTTACAATTTTGTATGTAATTTAGGGATATATGACTTGAAATTATACTCTTCATTACTCTGAGGTCATATTATCTAAAGTAATACACCTCATTACCCCAGTTTCCTTTTCTGATTTATTTTGTTCTCATCACTTAATAATTACCATATTTTAAATTTTATTTCTTTGTTTTTTTGGAGATCCTTAAAGTCAAGTTTTTTCTACTTCCATCATTGCTATATATCTAGTGCATATAGTAATGAATGAACATATTACATACTCAAAAATTCTTTCTGATTATTGAAAATTTAGAATAAACCTATATCACAAATAATGTTTTGAGTACATTAGGTGCAAAACACAATTTAAGCAATATATATCTATTAATTTATTCATTCCCCTCATCATCTCTATACAGTTGGAAATAAAGCACAGAAAAATTGAATAAATCTTGCTTTAACACCTGAATATTTAGAACCTCATTCTCTCCTACTTATATATCCCTTACTTCCCTTGATATTTTTATAGATATCTTTTTTCACCAGATATTTTTATTTTAGACAATGCTCCTTTAGAGTAATAACTACACAAAATTAAAACAAGAAAAGCACAACCAAATATATCGTTCCCTACATTAGTTTGAATCAATGTCTTTTCTGTTCCTGTCTTTGCCTATAACGCTTAAATCTTCTGTTCTGATTCTGATATTGACCAGAAAACTCGTTCAATGAGATGGTAGCAAATTGTTACAAGCAGACCCCTATAAAATATTTGTACATTTATTTTCATGTGCTATGTCAATTTAATATCAATTTGAAACATTAAAAGGAAAATGTGTTTTTCAAAGCAGATAAATCAAAGCTCATAGCTCTGTAAATTACACAAACTGAATACATCTCGGTGACCAGCTCCCAAATTAAGAAGTCAGATATTACTAACACTTGAAAATCCAAGTACATCCTCTTTTCTAGCCATTTCCTTGACAAAAGCATACAAGTTTTACCTAGTTTTAATAGATAGAAAAGCAATATATATATATATATGATATATATTTTTGTACATTTTTCTGCTCAACATCTGTTTTCTAAGATTTACTTTTTAAAAATTTCCTTTGGTTGTGCATAATTAATCCTCATTGCTTTAGCATTACACTGAGTAAACATAATTTGTCTACCCATTTTAATATTTATATTTTTTTTAAAAAATTTATTAAAATGGGAACATTTCACTATTACTAATATACTTACAGATTTTTCTTTTAAATAAAGAAAAGATATTTAAATTTTTTTGATTTTTTATACATTGATAGGATAGCTGCATGTTTATGATTAGACAAATGCATACATAAAATACTTCTCATATGGAAATATTTTAATATTCTGCTGAATTGTTGTTGTCCCCAGTACTTCATTTATTCTTCTATGTTTATAATCATAAGTAGAGTTACTACAGTTCATTTTAAGTAAAGTATGTTTTAATAACATATTGCCTTATAATAACTAAGACATGTTATAAATTACTATATGTGAATTTCAGGAACACATAGTGCTTAAGGCAGAGCTGTTAGTTTAAAGCAGAGAAAAATAGAATATATTCTGAAAGCAATATAAAATGCATTTTGAACCTTAAAAAATATATTTTCTAGTCATAAGTTTTTATTACCTAAAAATATTCATCCAAGGAAAAAACTTTGACAAAACACAAAAACCTCAAGATATTTGGTTGTAATTTTTAATAATTTTCCTATTATAATTCTTAAAATTTATCCAAGTAGAATATGTTTTCATAGAAAAACTATCACTACTTAGTCATAGGTACTTTGGCAAATGATTTAATATAATCAAACTTCAATTTACTCATGTATAAACTTTTTATAACAATACCACCTCCAATTGTCACACTAGGTAACTATGAAAATACAATAACTTAATGCATATGAAATTGCCTCATAAACTTTAAGGGCCATAAAATGCTGTGGAATGTTTTTGATATCTAGCATTGACCATAAAAGTTCAGTACATGTCTTTGTCAGTTGTCTACAATCCAACAGTGATAACTATGTAAAAAAGAATTAAAATGCCAAATAATAACAAAAAGACAATATACTATTAGTATAACATTGAAGATTTTAGTGTCTGGATAAATCCATCTTTCTTCCTTCCATTATTTTTGCTGATATAAACATCTATGATGAAGCATCCAATTCCTGAGCCTCTCAGTTCTTTTCATTGCTCATTTCTAGTATTATTCATTCCATTTTTCTTAATAAGAGCACACCTGCCAAATTCTTAACTCTGAGAAGACTAACGTCTGAAAACCAGTCTACAATTAAAGCTTATTTCTTCTGCAACTAACAACTCTTCCACAAACCTGTATGTAAGGTCTGTCCTATTCTATTGTTGTCTATCTTAGATTTCATAACATTGAAAATACTGCTTTTCAATTCCCTCAACTTTCTTATTCCTCCCTCTGCCTATTTCCAAAGATATGGAATTCCAAAGCTCTTTGCACGAATTTCACTTCTGTATCTATGGCTGTGCCTATCAGAAAGCTAGAAAGCCAGAAGTTATCTTATAGATTAGTCTCACTTCAAGTTAATAATAACAAATCTTACCTGGGCCTCAGAGCACTTGCTACACAATCATTTGTATTCTTAGTTCAGAAACCTACCCTTCCAAACACGTGACTCACTCTTACCTCTTTTCTTAAAACTGAAATAACCACTCTCCTTACTTTTATCTGATAGCTAGTTTCTTTCACTAAGAAAACAGAAAAGATGATTAGAGGACTTCTATAACCTTTGATACTGTTTTCAATAACTTACTGACTTCTGTAAGCATTATTTTATGTTTCCTCTTGTTAATACATAAAGCTAACCCACCACTTGTTCAGAAAATCACATCTCATCAATTATTAAACGACAGTACTTTCGACATGGTCTCCTCTCTCACCTATATTCTGCTTTCCCTTTTCTTCTGAATTGCTTCTATTCTAATAGAAGCAAGCTATCATATTCCATTTTATGAAAAGCTAATTTGCAGACATTTAAAAATTCATTTTCACCACGCTACAAGAAAATTTAGTGAAATGCTGTCCTTATTTATTGATTCCACTTGCCTTTCTTCCTTTCCAGAACCCTTTGAAATTAAATTTTTCCTTCTTCCCTTTTTGAAAACTTATGTTGCAGGAGGTGGGAAGGGGAGCACAGGGAGCAGCCAGAGTAAAAACAATCAAGATGCTATATATATATATATATATTCCCCAAAATTAGAGCAATTATTATATACTACAAACATTCTGATAAAATAATTTTAAAAAAGAAAGTTCTTAAATACGTAACAGACATAGAAAAGTATATAATATTTAAAATTTTAAAAATATTACAGTAAAAGACATATTACTATCAGTCCCCTTAAAATATCCCCCCCTTTCCTCAAACACACTCATCCCATCATTCCTGTCACTTTGTGAAGCAGTTCTAGAAGTCCTCTTCATGAGTGTCTCACAAGCCGTGACCAAAAATAAGGTAAATACTGCTCCCAAGTGTCGCCCAAAGGAAAAGCAAGCTCATGAAAACAATAGTGGGTCTTTATCCACTGTGTTCATTGGATCCAGCACTGCACAAGTTCTGGTTTTCTCCAATTGAAAACAATCATGAAAGATGAATGATTTAAATCGATTAAGGACGTCACTGCGGCCAGGGCAGTGCAACAAAAGACACAAAAACAGGCCTCAAGGACGGCTTCCAAAAGTAGTAAAAATGATCAGAGAATTATGTTGAAAGTGAGTGGGAGTATTTGGGATGGGATTAGTGACAATATGTATTTTACTGTGATGCACTTTTACAATTCAAACATCCACTATAGTTTTTGATCAAACTATGTACTTAAGAGGTCCACAAATTCCACCATATACAACGGTAAAAACTTAAAGCTTATTATCTAGGATAAGGACAAGGACAAGATTGTCAACTGTAGGTAGTTCTATTCGATGTAGAGTGTTTTTTTTTCTTGTGCTCATTAATGGTTTCTCCCCATAAATCCTACTAGCAAAGAGAACCACTAATCTATGTGTTATATGCAATTGCCTATTCCAGATATTTTGTAAAATTAGAATCATATAACAGGCAGTCTTTTGTGAACTCTTTCTTTCGAGTAGCATAATGTTTTCAAAAATTATCCGTGAGGGCCAGTGATTTAGCTCAGTGGCATAAGCACTTGTCATGAGTTCAATCCCCAGTACCACACAAAAAAAAAATTATCCATGAGCTAATGTATGTAATTTCTGCTTATTTCCAAATAATATTCCACTACATGAATAAGACATTATTTCTTTATTCATTCATCAGTTGATGTTCATTAGGATTATTTCTACTTTTACCTTTTATAATGGATAAAACTATGAGCATTCATGTAGAAAGTTTTGTGCAGACTTTCAAGTTTTATTGTGGAGATACATACAACATTGGTTGAGTACATGTTAACTCAAAGTTTAACATTTTGTGGCACTATGAAATTGTTTGCAAAAGTAGCTATCCATATTCTAATTTCACCAGCATTATATGCAATTCCTCTACACCCTTATCCATATTTGTTCTGTTTCTTTTTAATTTTAGATATACTATTGAGTATGCAGTGGTATGTCACAGTGGTTTCCATTTGTATTTATCTAGTAATTAATCATATTGAGCATCTTTACATATGTTTATTGTCAATTTGTATATTAAGATATTTAAGACATAAATATAGGAACGAAAAAAGAGGACCAAGGGATAGATAGAGACAGGAAGGAGGGAAGGGAAAGGGGATGAAGTAAGTACATACCAACTTCTTACAACAAGGTAAACATTAAGTACTACATAAATGCACTAATAAACTAAAATAATCAAAAATAATAAGGACAAAGAGAAAAAAAATCACCAGAATACAGGAAAACCCGAGGTGAAATGAAAACTGAAAATTAAATCTGTCTTTTAAAAAACTACAAACTTAGTTGAACTGAGTGATGAAGAAACGAACTAATAAAAATAACATTAAAGGGCTGGGGATTTAGCTCAGCTGCATAAATACCTGCTTTGCAAGCACGTGGTCATGAATTCAATCCCTAGTACCCCCCAAAAAAATAAATAATAAAAAATTTAAAAATATAAAAACTAATATATGTACAAGATACTGTACAATTAAAAATGAAATTAATTTTGCAGAAAAACTATACTCCAATTGGTAAATTTATTTCTCATAGTTATAATTAATATTTCAAAGTTAATTTATTTGCATACACAGGCTTAATAGAAAAGTAAATACATTTGGATAAAGAGAGCTAGATGTATTACTTTTGGAGAAAGAAGGCACAATTTTAAAAAGAGGAAAACTAAGCATGACTCCAGAAATATTGATTTGAAGATAGAAGTTTACAAACTCGTGTTTTTAAATTCATACTTATGTACATATGCACTTCAAACTCATGAGCTATGTATGTGTTCAGCATATAAAAAGACAGAAAATAGCTTTAATTTTAAATTTATAGTATTGAGTAATTTTAAGTTATATGTATTCAGCATATAAAAAGATAGAAGGCAGCTTTAATTTTAAATTTATAATGTTGAATAATTTTAACACATGCAAAATAACTATCAAGTACTCTCTTTTATACATTACATATTGTATCTGAACCTTAAACATATAAAATAATCAAAATTTTGGCATCTCTGGATTTTAAATTTAGTACAGTCCAGGCTTGCCATTTAAAACTTAATCTATATCTATTGAATTTGACTAAACAAGCATTTTATTATTGTGTAAATGAGATACATTTATATATTAGATAACAGTTTTGAGATCAGTAATACTGTTTCCTAAACTGATAGGAGCCCTAAAGATATCCTTTGCCTTGTCAGTGTGATTATATAATGTAAACCTTTTAAAGGAATCTAAAGTTTTTCCTAACAATAAAAACCAAGTTTATATCTATAAAATATTGCATATAGCTGTAATGCTAATTATTGCTCACTTTGAAGCCAAGGCTGGTCTCAAACTTGTGATGATCCTCCTGTCTCAGCTTTTAAGTACTGAGATAACAGGTGTGTACCACTGTGCCCAAGAGGGAGATGCTTCCATCATCTACCTTTCATAAATTTCTACCTTTTCAAGAGAAAACAAATGTTGTCAGTTGAAAGAAATAAGAGCTCTCTCGCATGCATGCTCATTCCTTTTCTCTCTCTGAATCTTTTAGTGTGATTCTGAATAAATACCTGAATAGAGAAAAAGGAAAGGTATTTCCTTAAAGAGCTACAATTACTGAAAAGAAAAAGAGTGAAGAAATTGCAAAATCATTAGAATATCTCAAAAATAATTGCTACATGCAAGACCCAGTTATCAATGTTGAAGCTGGTGAATATATATTTAGAACAGACTTGTCTTTGCACAGTATTAAAGTATCTTCCCAAATATTTACTGATTATAAATGCATAGATTTAAGGAATCTTTTCCAAATAAATATTAATGAAAAATAAAGGGGAAATTATAAATTTATAGTGGAAAAAACTAGAAAAATGCATATGAAATACAATGTTAGCTCACTAGTAATAGGATATATTACAACATACTACTACATAGTGTATAACACAATATTAAATGTTACATAACATAATGCTGATATGATGCAAAAGAGTATATTACTTACAGAATAATCTTCCTAATAATACCTATAGTTAATATAATCAAGAGAAGGTGAGTAAATTGCATTAAAGTACTGCTTCCATTAAAATTTCAAAGTTATGAATGTTGAAGAAACCCTGAGGAACTGTCTCATTGAATAGACTAAGGAGACATTTCAATAAAATTCAACATAGGTTCTTGGATTAGATAGTGGGACACAGAAAGAACATGAGCACTAAACAGTGGAGGTCTGAATAAAGTCAGTTTGCTTAATATACTAGATTTTTGTTTTGATCATTTTACTTACAATGATTATAAAAGATTTTAATGTAATAGAAACTTGGGGAAAGTTGTATGGGAGCTATGTACTACATCTGCAATCCTATAACTGTAAATTTACCTTGAATAAAAATCACTGGGAAAATGAAAAAAGTACAAACAACTCTAATATAAAATAACAAATAATCTAGAAGTTTCTTTAAAGAAATATAAATGGCTCATAAGCACATGAGAATATACTCATTAGGAAAATGCAAACCAAAAATATGATTTAATGCAACATCAGTATGAACTTTCAAAAGGAGGGGTTAGGTAGTAGGAGGTGATTGGGTCTTCAGAGTTCTACCTTCACGAATGGATTAAACCATTCAGAGATTAATAGATTAATGGATTAATGAGTTAACTATTACAAGAGTGGCTTTGATATAAAAGGGAGTTCTCTCTAGCTTACTTATTTTACCTCACCAAGTGAAGCCCTCTGCTCCAGAAGGTCCTCATTAGATGTCATGCAGATGCGGATCTATGTCTCAGACTTCTGGAAATATCAGCATGTAAGTATCTTTTCTTTGTAAGTCATATCTCAGTATTTTGTTATAGCAACAGAAAACAGATTAGGACAACTACTATCAAAAAATCAAAACAGAAAAAGAGCCCAAAACTGAAGATAATACATATCACAGAGATTTGAAGATAGTAGAATCATTATTAATACTGTAAGTGAAAATGTTAAAGCATGTTAGCTATAAAAATAGTAAAGCAAGTATCAAAAAATTCAAAACACAAGTGTTATTAAGTAGAAATTTCACTTGGGTATATGTACCAAAATACTGAAAGAGAGTGTTGAAGAGAGTTCTATGTTCATGTTCATACCAGCATTACTTACAGTCTTTAAAACACAGAAGCAATCTATTGAGAAGAATGGGTAAAAAAATGTGGCAATACATGCAATAGAATATTATTCAGTCTTCTAAAGGAAGGAAATTCTGAGACATGCTACAACATGGGGAAACCTTGAGGACATTCTGTTAAGTGAAATAAGTAATTCACAAAATGGATATGCACAATTTCATTTGGGTGAGGTACTTTGTGCAGTCAAAATCAGAAACAAGAATGATAGTTACCAGGAGTTGAGGTAAAGAATAAGGACTTATTTAATGACTAGTGTTTCGCTTGTGCCAGAAGAAAAGTCCTAGAGACACACAATGGTGCTAACTGCACAAAAGTAGGACTATACTAGTATCTGTGAACTGTATACTTAAAATTATTAAGATGACAAATATTATGTTCTACACATCTTATCACCATAAAAATAGTTTTAAATTAGAAAATGGAAACCTAATGATAAAGGCACATATTTATGAGATTATGAACATGTTCAGGAGTTTAAAATGCTCACTTTCTCCAAAGGTTTATGTAGTTGACTTCAATTTTCAAAATTTCCTAACAGAGAATACATTAGAAAAACATTCATCTTTAATCTAGGATGGGTATATGTTTAAAATGTCATGAAAAAGTCCTTAACACACATTTTATATCCTTTTCCTTTCCTTTGTTTCTCCCTACCCTCTTTATTTTATGTCCTCCTTCCCTCTTTCTTTTTCTTCCTTCCTTTCTTTCTTCCTCCTTATTAGTCATGACTGAATAAACAGATTTTATGATCTACTAAATGATTTAGTAAAATATTATTGAAATCATTAAAAACAAAAATTGACTGGTCTAGAGAGTTGACAACAAATCTTATTAGCTCTCCTACTAAATTTTAATTTTTTTCCAAAATCATTTTACCTAGATTATTATTCCAGGTACTTTACAGTAAAGCTCTGCTTCAAAAGTAATTATCCCATCAGAAAAACTCAATTTATAAAGCACTTAGTTACTTAGTGTCTGTGATGTAAATGTCACAGTTCAAGTACTTGATAGAGAAAAATATTAAATGAAGTGCACTTGTTTTGGAGATAATTTCATTTAACATCTCTAAAGCAGGGTGTAATTAAGTTACTATGTCATACAAAATGATGGAGGTTTTAAATATGTAACAGCTGATTACCCCAATGATGGAGCAACTGCAGGGAAGCCCTTGGCAAGGACAGCTGTGCAAACTCAACCCATGTGGTATGCTCATAGACTTGCATTATGATTCAGGAAATAGCTGCAATAGAATGACAGGCAGGGACACAAAAAACCAAACAAGTCTGCATAGTCCTTAGCATGCATTTCAGTTGGATTAATATATAGAAATATTAAAAATAAGTGATTCCTTATCTTCCCTGTAGTGAAGTGTTTTTTGTGTCCAGATAAAGTTGATCAATTTATTCATTACTTTGATGTTAGCACAATGATTAAAAAAAAAAGGTATGGCAAATTCTTATTCTGAAGGGATCTGATTTTTATTTCCTAAAAAATATTGCTAAAAGATGTCCATGAAATTGGGTTTGAAACAATGACTTAAAGCTGGCCTTTGTAAAACAAACGTGCTGTTAAAATATTAAATAACTGATTTTGGTTTGGAAGCTAAGGTTATATTTACCTACCTGGATCTATTGTTTGACACTTTTGTCATACTTTTTATCATCACTTGCTCTCTATCCCAATAGGGAGGAAAATGTGATTTTGACTTAGATACCTTTTAGTTTGCTTATCCAGAGTTATACTGTTTTATGAATTTATTCTTCATAAGTTACATTGTTGGTCTTTTTATTTGAAATCATTTTGAAGGCATTTATCTGATTTTTCTAGCTAGTATTTTACTATATCACTTATTAAGCAAACGAATCTAAATAAAACAAGCACTTCCATTAACAAATATTTACTAGGCACAAAGTCTCTATTCTCAGGAAGCTTAATAACCACTGGAGAACATGGATACAGAGGCCAGAAATGTCAGGATAATATTCTAACTTCTAACTCAAGTAGAGAAGCATAAAAATGCAACACACAAGCTGATTGTTTCTTAAGGCAGATGTGCCCCACCTTGGTTCTGACAAGGCAGATAAAGGCAAGAAGGGTTTTGCAGACAAATGGAACAGCAAAAGAGAGGGCATCAGGACACATAAGAGCATAGCAATGTCTTTCTTGGTCCTCGTCATTAGCAGTCATGTGTGAGATGATGCGCAGTGTCTAGGGGATAAAGTTAAGAAATCATCTTTGGAAACCTCATATAAAACATTGAAGAATGTTCAAGTGCTTGGTCTTTATAAAAGGTAAATATAACTTAATTCCTGTATAAGGAATTAAAACCAACGTTTCTCTTATACCATAAAATCTGGGTGTGTCGATCATAAAGACACAGTTTGGAGTCTCTGGCCTCTCACATCTTCCTGTCTTGTACTGCTCCTGCCTCTGTGTCCCAGCAGCTGTGAACTACCCTTACTCAGCCATGCGTTTCTACCATGCTGCCACTTCTTGGAGCCAGCTGACCAGGTACTGAATCCTCCAAAACTATGAACCAACCTCTCCTCCTTTAAATTGTGAGTATTTGGTAAATTGACCCAAAAATGAGAAAGATGCTTCATGTAAAGCCACAAAACCCTCAGTACTTACCCTTCTGCCCAATTAGCACATACCAACCACTTTACCTCTGAGACCCCTTTAACACATTGCATACAATTAAGGATATTTGAGTGCTTTTATTTATGTAAGTTCTATCTGTTGGTATTAGTACTTGAAATTAAAACAGAGAAATTTAAAAAATATTCATAATTCACTTAAAATAACAAAAAAAAATATAAATTTTAAGAGCTAGTATATAAAAAGCTATATTTTTTCAAGCCAAAGGATTATTTAATGATGGCTTATTTTTTCACATTCAAATATTTTCAGGTTTAAAAGATAGTGTGAATCCTCACATTTTCCCCCCAGAATCAATGTACAAGTTTCTTTCATAAAAATATATAATGAAAAACCTCACACAAACAATATTGTTGAAAAGCAGAGAATTATATTCAAAACCTTTTCTGATTACATTTTTAAATATTCTATTATTTGAATTAGTTCTTAAAGTTTAGATTCAATGATCAATCCAATGAAATAAGTTTACATCTACATATTAATAGTCATTGGTCAATTTTGCACTTTGAATGAATCTTTCATCCAGGGATCTATGTATTCATGATTATTTTTTAATATTATGCATTTATCATTCAGTAAATATTGTTATGCTTAGCTACAGAAGCTTTTCATGTTGATATATTTTATTATCCATTTGTTATGGTTGTTAATATCACCACCAATCTCATCAGAAAATGCTTTAGCAAATGAAAAGCTTATGGTGATGGTATGTTTTCCAAAAATTTATTTCTTGCTTGAAAGCTCAAATTATGTCATTGGCAACAAAGATAGTGTCAGTTATTTGCCTCAAAGTAAAAAGCTTACTCTATTTTCCAGGAAATATCTGCCAGTTACCTAGTTTGAATAACCATAATTTATTTGTCAATCACTCCTCCAAGTAAAAATGGCACTCCATGAAAAAAATAACCAGCTCAGCTTGTGGTTTCCTTCATAAGCGCTTCCCCTTGAACCTGAAATAACACCCATATTGTAGTAAGTATGAGAAATGCTTCTTTTACACCATGTAGGAACCTGGTAAAATTAGATTTGACAAATTTAAGTATCCTGATTTCTTATAGCACTCAAATGACTGGATTGTTTAAAAATAGCAAGTGCAGATAGTAAAGAACATAGTGACCAATAACGCAATCAAAGTCTTTGGGTCAAAGTCTTGATTCGCGTTACGACATTAGCAGTTTCACCAAGCAGAACTTCGGCAACTATGGAACACATTAAGCTCAGTAAAAAACACAAATAATATCTAAATATTGTCAGAAAAATAGTTTGTACATCACAGTCCCTTAAAATGTCTTTGGAAAACCTCAGGTGGACTCAGGGAAAATGCTTTGTTAAAACCCAAGCCTGTAAATAACATACATCTGTAATCTAACTCTACTCTATTGATAGTCCTGAGTTAAATAAATTTTCCAAATTTTGAGGATCACTTTTCTTAGTATTCCCCAATTTCATGTCCTTCCCAGTTTTCACTATATATACATGTTTGCATTTTTTAAAATGAGGTTGAATTTTATCACCAGTTCACATTCCAGGACTTTCTTAATACATTGGGCACCTGATTATCTACTATTTATTCATTTCTTTGAAAATTAGAAATGTCTTTGAAAATAGCACATAATCTCTAGATAAGCACTGTTTTATAATTCCTCTGGTTTCAGTATTCATGAAGTTGACCATATAATATAATAGTGATATTAATATCTTCAGTCATAAATCTTAATATTTTAGACTAAGGCACAAATACGCATGTGCTTCATTTATGTATCTTTATAAATATTTCTAAAAAATATATTATTTTGCGGTATCTTTTACTTTGGGTAAATTGATTAATACATACATCAAAGATATATTTAATTTGATATAAAGTCAAAGCTATATATAATCAGTGTGTACCATGAACATGTACTATCTTTTTTCTCATAGAAAAGAAACCATGTGATAGTTAAAATTTTGCATCTGATTTATTTAACTTAATATTATGATTATTTGCTCATTTTTATTGTGGTCATATTTTGAGTTTGTTATATACTGCAGATATTAGTTCTCTATCAGAAATACAGCAGTTTTTTTTCTCATTCTGTAGGTTGTCTCTTCACTCTGTTGATTGCTTCCTTTGCTGTACAGAAATCATTTAAATTTTATGTGGTTCAGTTTTTGATTCTTGGTATCATACTAAATGATATATGTGTAAAAATGTTTATAACACTCATGAGTGAGTCTTTCAGAACTGTTTCATAAAGCAGCATAAATAAAGGATAAGGATATTCAAAGCAAGAAGGAATATTTGGAAGGGGGTTAAGAGCAGTGCATCTTTTATTATAATATTATTTTTTAATGTAAGGGGAATCTTCATATTTTTATCACACCTCATATATGAAGCAATTCATCAAAATGGATGTGACTATTATATATCACAAATATAGTCTAATAGAAAATGCTCTGCCTTCCTGTCATTCATGCAATAAAGGCAGGAGTATTTGCTCACTTTTTAGAAAATCAAAGTGCGCATGGACAATAAATTCATTTCTCATATTTACCTCTCCAATCTGCCTTGTGTCATTTATGTTCCTTCTCTCCTATGTCTTGTATTTTCTCTCAACAAATGATTTGCACCCAAGTCTCTGTTTTAGAATTCTGATTTCAGAGCAACACTCAGAATATCCTTACTTTTTATAACTCCGTGCTACACAGTATGGATTCTTCACATGGACAATCGCTAATTCTGGAATAATCCTATTCGCTATCCATTTTAAAAGGAAAGAAAAGTTAATTTAGAGAGGTTAATATGTCCACATCCACATAGCAAATTCATAACAGAATTGTGACACGAGTAAGTTTTGGAACACTCAACTTCAAACATGCTGGTTCTTCTTTTATGCCATAGTTATTCTGTTATTAATTATAAACATAGATTGAGTATACATTTTGTCCTTGGGAATAATATTTTAAATTATTAGAAGAGTTTGTTAATTTGCCCTTTTATACTGTAAAGTCTGAGGTTGTAAGTTTCTAACCTAATAAATACATTTTGAGATCGAAAGTAACTATTCTACAAACACAAGTATCATCTTGAGGGTATCATAAAGTTATTCACTATTTTAGAGAAACATAATTTAGTCAGTGGAGCCCAAGTTTTTCTTTTATTACAAATAAAGCCAATTCAATACTATTACAAACCCTCAACAATTAACTCCTAAAATAGTGCTTCTGTTATCTGCATTTTACAGGCATTTACATGGATTTTTTTGTGTGTGATTTACATTTTCATAAAATTTCTTTGTTTCTTCAAGAAGTTTCAGTTTAAGTAAAGGATTAGTCACAAATTTAGGACATTTGCATTTTAAAAGCATAAAGTACATACCTTTTACAAAATTTATTACTGTTACACATAATGGGGTTTCATACAAAACAAAGAAGTAAAAGTGAAATGAAGATAGATTTTCCTTTTTATATTTTTCTAGTTTCTGTTAACTTTTAACCAATTATTTTTCACAGGCACTCGTGTCTTTTTTGCAAAATAAGATTAACAATGGAAAGGTTGTTGAAATAATAAAATTAAATAATAGGTGGAAGTAACTTTTGCAAAACAAAAATAATACCTTTTTGTTTCTAGGCTAGCCTTCAAATATTTCAGAATATTTTCATTATTCATAGAGATTTTCTTCTCTGGAGACCTCATTTGTTTGTTTTGCATTAAGTGTCTAAATTACAAAGTAGACTTTGGAATAAAATGATGAAACAATCTGCCCTTTCTTTCACTGTGTAGTATTATGCTGAATTTTTGCAAGTCCCCCAAATCCAATAACCACACAACTAACACTTAGAATATTCTATGCCAAGAATTGTGATGAGAATATTCCATTCATTATATTATTTTCATTTAATCTTTGCATAACCAGTGAGATGGATCTTATTATTCACTCAGTGTATATGTGAAGCTTGAGAGATGAAAGAGATCACTGACTTACACAAAGTCACAACCACATAAAAAATGTTACCACAGGTCTCTCTCACAGGTCTCTCTCTCTCTCTCTCTCTCTCTCCTACCCTCCCTCTCTTTCTCACTCATTCAGTCTGCGTCTCTCTCTCTCTCTCTCTCTCTCTCTTTCCTCTCTACAAATATTAACTGAAAATACTGGTTTTATAGACAAAAGATTAGATGGTTCCTGTACATAATGCTCAAAATTAATAATTTTCTCAAGTGGATAACATTTGTCTTTTTTTTCTTGACAAAGCAAAAATATAAAATCCTAAAATTGTCAGAAGTGGAAATCATACATTAATGGACAATAAACCCAGTGTGACAACCCCACATCCCACAGAATTATTTTTGCTAGGATAAATATCAAACATAAAATGGGAACCAACACAAGTGGTGCTGTAGTCAGGGTTGTGCAGAGAACAATTAGAATTAGGACATGGAGTTTATAATATTATTTTTATGATGGTCACCCAGAGTTAACACAGAAAATGTAGTAAATCTATCCACAACAATAAAGACATAGAATATTTAGCCAAGGGCCTGAATCCCACAGCAATGTCCCACATTAGTCCAGATGAAGACCCAGAGCTCATGACAATGCCTCCCAACAGTCCAGCTGGAGGTCCAGAGGCCACAAGAAGGACTCACGCCAGTCTCTTATGAATCCGTGCTGGGAAGGCCCAAAGGTCAGCAGTGGAAGCCAGAAAGTCTATGCCAGCAGGGTGAAGGAGTTGTGCTGGTAGGTTGAGGGTTCTACGCTGGAGCCGAGAAGTCACACTTAAAGACGAGGCCTGTCCTGAAAAGCACCACAGCCATCCTCAGTGACAAGGAGGCCCCGAGCTCCTCCGAAGCTAAGCATAGTCGAGTACATGCCAGGAAGCCAGCGTGAGGAGTTTATCCTGGAGACCAAGTTGCACATGTCTTCCTCTCCAGAGCCAGGAATCAGTGCTGCATGTGAGCACCAGAGCTTCTCTAGGAGAACTAACACATAGGAGAACCCACAATGCTTCACTGCCTCAAAACACCAGTGCAACGCTTCTCAGTCTCCATGTCTCTATTTATGCTGGCAACTTTCCTCAGGTGGAACATCTATGTGCAACATTCTGCTGAATTAATTCAGCTGGCATTAAGTTGGCCACCAGTTTTTAATCCATAACATGTGGGGAGGGAAAAACAGCATTGAGATGGCCTATTTGTTTATTGATTTTGCTGGAAATAGTTATTGAGAAACTTTTCTTCTTCCACTTTGGCTTATTTGCTAGTTTTTATTAGAGAATGGAGTGGATAAATTTTTCATCCAATAAAAATGCTCTGCCATGAAATTTCTACTTCCTTTATTTAATGAACTTAATTAGTCTCAATATATTTAAGGAAGTAAATGCAAAAAGCATCTAACTGTAAGACACCAGAGGCTATGATATAAAAGGCACCTGCAAGATTCGCAGCAGGAGAGACAGGGAGCATTGTCCAGATGCAGAGCAGTTTGTCACTTATTTTGGAGATAACAGAACTGGAGGGGAAAAGCAGAGCTGGGGTTATGAAGAGACGCTTCCTTCTCCCAACAAAAAAAGTAGCACATACTAAAAGATTAATAGGACTGTGCTAAGAGAGTAATTACCATTTTTCCCTGAGGAACACAGTTTAGCACAAGATGAGTCTGAGCTGTTGAAAACTCCTCTGGCAGCCTCTCAGGGAGAGGAAATGGACAGACATGCAGACACACAGGCTGATAGCCATGTGGCCTTTCACCCTTTCACCAAGGCAGCCTCACTGCATAGAAGATCTGAGACTTTGTTTCCACTGTTACAATCTCTCTGACTGTGGATGAGTCCCTGATCTCTACCATGTTGCTCCTGCTCTTCTAAATTAGAATAATGCTTCCTTTGGGGTTTTTCCTATAGCGCTATATGGAGTAATCCCTCGTCTATCACCTTCCCCGGCATCTCCAGTAAGTCTCCAACCAGAAGGAGTGTGGTTTATCTCATCAGAACTTGGCAAAGACACTAATAATACACAACTCAGCTCTTTCCAGCACTCCTTTTGGAATCATCCGTCTGTAGGAAGCACATTCTTCTACCGCTACTGCTAGCTTCAGGAACAGCTTCCTGTGGCCCAGACAGGAGAGAAGTTTCAGCTCTGCGGACTCTCAGTCTCTCCTCCTTTGCCCTCTCTTCCTCCTCCCTCTTCCCCTGCCTTCCCCTCTCCCTCAGTCTCTCCCTCTTTTCTTCCTCCCTCCTTCATAATGAATAGAAAGACCCAGATCACATGTCCACTGGGAAAGGGTGGGGTGTTATGAGGCCAGTGATCAGCTCTCAAGGTCAAACTATTATTTCCAACACATATGGACCAGTAGTTAATAAATATTGTCATTGTTTTATGTGTCTGCAACTCTATATTAATTTTGCAATTCATTTAGAATCTATAGGGAGAGAGGAGGTTGATTGTGAGTCCCATACACTGCCAAGTCTTTTGATGTAATTGGTATCAGCTGTCTTCAATTTTAAGAGATAATTTCACCATTGCCTCAAATAGATTGGCATGTTCCTTATAAACATGTAAAATATACAGTATTTCAAATAAACTTAGAGAATGGCTGCATACCACATCCCAGTTATTCATGCCATACACTTGATTCTAATAATTGTTAGGTCACCTTTAATTGCTTCATCATCTATCACATCATGAATATTGAGGCTTTGTAGTCACAATTTTGGTATTTATTATTTTAAACAAAATCAGTAAAATGTAAACCAGCAGTACAGGGAAGTAGCACAGCAGTTCCTACAAGTGCTTAGAAGGGCCCTCCCTAAAGAACATGTTTGTGGAAGACAGGCAAGTGCATGATGTTCTGTGTGTACAAAAGCAAGCAAGCAAGAAAGATTTCAATATTTCAAGTCTTCAAAACGAGAATTATACACTTGAATGTTACTACCACTGATTAATAATGTCGATTTTCAAATTGTGCTTTTCGTGAAAACAGGTTGTACAGACACAGGCTAAATTACAATATGCAATTTTAAGAATGTGCAAAATGCCTTTTCTCTGAAGAAAATATTTGGTTAAGGTAGCTAACTGCTGAGGAAAAATGTGCTTGATTAAGTTCACAGAATAAATAATACTCTATGGGAGTTTACTAATGAAATTTTTTATAATAGCAAAACACAATTAAAAATCAAGTAAATTAATGGGAGATTAAACTTTTATATATTATACACTATTTATTTTTTCAAGGGATATGATTCACTAATAATAACACTTGCAAATTGTGCTATAGCATAAGGCCAGACAGTTGTGCAAAGCAAAAAAGTCAGGAGAAAAATAAGAATATCTCTTCCCCATAGAATAATTCAGTGAAGCATCTAAAATATGTGTGCTTCAAAACAGCTTTAGAACACAAAGTTGGGTGACAGCCGTCTTAGCAAGCCAAAGCCTCTTCTCACCTGGTGGGTAAAGTCAAAGACCTAAAGTGGAAGTAGAATCCAGATGACCCAGTTTGATCTTCTCTATTCTATACTTAGAGAGTCTCAAGAGAAGTCACTTTGAAAAGTATTGTTGCTGCTAAAACAAAAGAAACGGAAATAGAAAAGAGCACGGAGACAAAGGAAGGAAAAAGAAAAGGGGGA
Source organism: Hydrochoerus hydrochaeris (assembly GCA_004027455.1). Taxonomy (NCBI): domain Eukaryota; kingdom Metazoa; phylum Chordata; class Mammalia; order Rodentia; family Hydrochaeridae; genus Hydrochoerus; species Hydrochoerus hydrochaeris. Next base: position 81,702 of record PVLA01007298.1, on the reverse strand, counting down.
TGAAAGAATCTACAGATTACATAGATTAAGCAAATGAGCTTAGATATGTTAAGGGATATTTCATACATTCCCTGTGAAGACGAAGGAACACTGATCTCCCAATTCTTTCAAGTTAGGAAATTATAATTTCCTTTGTACATTAGAAGTCTTCTCAAAATGTGTCTTACATCAAAATGTGTCAGTGGCTCTACTAGGTGAAACCAGCACACATCTGTTATGACCATTCAGATATTAGTAGACCTTTTGAGTTGAGAAATGTTTAGTGTTACCATTTTTCTTTCCTTTTTTGGTACCAGGAATCAAACTCAGGACCTCATGCTTGACAGGCAAGTGCTTATGCTGCTGAGCTATATCCCTGGGTCATGATAAATTTTCTTGCTACGACATTTTCCTGTACTATCTGAAATTTCTCAGCATCTCCCTCTAAAAGTAAAACTCTCAGGTGTCTCTTTCACTTATGTGATTAATGCTCTAATTCTGAGGTTCTTGGAGAAGTCATTTTATCTCTAGGATTTTTGCCCTACACCCAATAGAAAGGTTGCAAGAAAATTAGTTTACTGCAATTAAATAGAGAAGTATTTCAGCTGCTTTTTACACTTGTCCTCCCTAAAATCTGTTTTTAGACATTTGCTTACTCTCCTCAACAAAAACTTCATACAGCAGATACCCTGTAAATAACCTCATGTACTAGATTCACTTATGCATAGGACTAAGTTGTTTTTTTTCCCCACTTCTTACAAAATCAATTTTCATTCCATTAGGGGCAATATTGTCTGTATTAGGAAAGCATGAAATAGGTAGTATTAAACACTTTGTATACAAAGACATTTAAGAAGTTCCAGACATGCTCTGTGAGTCAATGTCAGCCTGTAGACAGAATACGCAGCAGCCTACAATCAAAATTCCTCCCCTCTCAAAAGTTGTAGTAGTATATAAATTTGGCAAATGTTACTAATTTTAGATACTTTATGCTATGATTTCAACTCTGCATTTGCTCTTTCATCTATTTTTATTAGAGCCATGAAAAACTAATATGAGACTAGGAGCAGTAAGTTTAAAGGAAGCACTCAAAGTAAAATAGAGCAAGGAGGGGCCATCCTCAAACCTAGAGCAGGCTCCTAGTCTAGCACACTGACATCTACGTTGGCATTTTAATCTGAATCTGCATGGATTTACTCATTTCCAAAGAAGGATTCTGCAGTTGTTCTCATAAAATAACCATCTTCGTGTGTAAATGTGTCAAAGAGAACATTAGACAGTACCAGTTGCAATTCCTCAGCCTGAGCCTGCTTTTTGGCCTATTGATGCCCTTGGCTCATTTCTATCATTATAATAAATCAAGAATTAGTTTGACTTCTTAATGTTTTATGGATAGAATTTTTTCTATCTTCTTTGATGGGATCACAGTCCTTTCATAACTGGTACATTGGAAACAGAAAAGTTTCCTCCTCAATTCTGGGGTAAAGCTTTATTCCTTATTAAGGCATTAATATGAGGCTCTAAAAATAGGTCACTGACAACTTAGGATGCTGAGTGTCTCCAGCTGTAAAAACGAAGGAAGAAGAGCCAACAAGCAGATCAGATGCAAAGGACAAACGCAAAGGTGCATTTAATGATAAAGTGCAGGTGGGGTTCTCCTGCCTCTTCAATGGAAAACAAAATTCAAGGCAAAGATCAGCAACAAGGACAATAGATCTAGATCAAAGTCAACAAATTAGGCTAAGCAAATGCGTCCTTTGACTCTGACATGTCTCCTAGAGAAGACTAGAGATATATTCCAGAAATTTAAGGAAGTCAGGCATAAGCACTAAAAGAGTTTCACACTAACAGGTAGGTTCTGAGGCTATAAAGAGACTCAAGATTGCAGAGGAAAAGCAAGGCTGTGAACCCTCCAATCTCTGGGGAGGCCAGGAGACTCAGTTTGCAGCAGGAGTGCTTGGGTTCCTGGGTTCCATTTGCACAGACTTCAGCATGGGAAGCCCCTTCCTGGAACACCGTCACAAAACACCTAACTCTTCAGAGAATACTCAGCCATCCAGGAAACACTGTGCCTCCAGAAAAGTGCGGAGGTAAATGGCATTTCTGGCGGTCTCTCATTTTTTCTGACTAATGAGCTGGCAATTGATGTTAAATATTTTATAGCATAATTTACTTCACTCTTCCCACCTTACCTCTGCCCTCTTATATACCAGCACACATGAGCATTATTGGCAGTACCTGTGAATGATGAGCTCTAATGGATATAATGTAGCCTCAGTGTCAAATTAGACCTTTTAGTATGTGAAATTTGATTATGGGTCATAAATCATGTATTTATTTTTACATTAACTGATGAAAGTAACTTGTTAATTAGAAGAAATCAAAGTTATTGACATATAGTGAACAACATCTACATTTGCTGTTAGCATAAAGTAGAATATCGTGACATGGATATAAAAGCATATTTATTTTGTTATTAGACATATGTTATTTTTGAAGTTCCTGGGAAAAATAAACATAGATCTCTCCTCTTAGGAGAATTCACGACACATTTATTCAGAAATCAGCTTCATTATCTTTTAGGTTATGCAACTGCTTTCTATCAATAACTCCCTCCTAATTTGGATCTCTCCAGATTTACCTTACTACATGCTCTAGTTTATGATCCTGAAGCAGAGTCACTGCAAGCAATGTTGATTCTTTTTTTGTAATTTCTATTTTATTTTTAGTCCACAAATGATTGTTTATGTATATGAGATACAATTAGGTTTTTGTACATGTGTATACAGTGGAATGATCACATTCATTACTTCAAATACTCATTTCTTTGGGATGAAGACACTGGGAATCCATTCTTTTTAGTTATTTTAAAATACAAATTCAGTTAATAACTATAGCCACCTTGTACAAAAGAACACCAGAACCCTTTCCTCTCTTCTCACTGAAATTTTATATCTTTTTATCGTACTTCCCTATTTGTATATTTTTTCCCTCCATAGTCTACTCCCCGTTTTCTGGCCACAGCACTCTACTCTCCACTTCTATGAGTTCCAAATTTGGACATTTACATTTATATTCTCATTATTTGTATTTGTGATTTGTTTTTGCAGAGAGAAGGTACTCTGTAAGGAGGTGGATAATGGAGAAGAAAAGCACATTTTTCTTATTAAGAGTCATGCAGCAATGACTCTTTTCACAGCAGCATCATATTGTCTTTGTCTCTAGATCCTGTCATCACTGCTAGAGGACATTCATGTGCCCACTGATAAGAATTGACATATATGACAGTGATCTCCTTCAGAGGACTGAGCTCTGGATTCTGGGATGAGGAGACACTTTTCAACCCTATAATACCACTAGTGACTATGTGCATCTTTTCTTTCAGATGTCCAGGGCCAGTTCTAAAAGACCGTTCCAAAACAACAGCACCTTCCCACCTTGAAGTCCCATCACAAATCTTCAGGGCCTCTCCTACCTTCATGAAACTGATGGCCCCAAAATATTCACTTTATTGCCACAGTCCTAGTCAGTAGCTCTTGATTATTTAAGTAATTAATGCATTATTTTAGCATGGACTTTCACATTTTATTGTCCAATACTTTTTAAATCATCTTCACTTTAATATTTTATCTAATATCTACTGGTTTTTTTTCTATTTTCCTTGAGTGAACTCAGACTGTTCACAGTTCGAATGTTTCACTAATGCTTCAAAATAGCAATGTGGGTTTACCTACATTTAATAGTTGTTCATTGCTTCTTTAAACAGAAAGAAACTTAACACTAAGATTATCATCTTTCATTACTGGTTTCTTTATATCTAAAGACATTTGGTTCTCAACTTCATATCTTATTTTTTAACCTTTTTATTGAAGTGTGAGATACAAAGAAACATACATTAGTTTCAGGTTCGTAGAATAATTTCATATACATCCAGATCAAGAGACAGTTCATTCCCAACATTACAACTTTCGTATCTCATAAAGACATAGGTAGATAGTTCTTTACACAAAGAGGACAAATGAAAATAAATTTATGTTAATATCCAAGAAACAGCATTTGACATTTGATTACAGCAATAAAGACTAATGGATAGACCATTTTAAATTAAAATTTTAGTAGTTAGTGCTACCTTTTTCTCCACTTTACAACTTGAACAACTTTGTTTATATTTTATAGCCATATATTTAGAAATAGTTAAATGTGTTATTATAGGAAACCATGAAATGCCATCCATTCAGTAATTCAGAAAAGATAGTTAATATCTTTCTCTTGTGTCACACCTAAGGTTAATGTTAAGGATACCAAAATGAAGCTAAATGGTCCTTACACTGAAAATAGTTTCAGTTAAATGGGAAACATATCCATGTGATAGACTGTACAAGTTAAGTTTGGATAAGTAGGAAAGAAGGATATCATAATTCTGATATTTTCCAGGCAAAATAATACAGAACTTATCTTTTAGAAAATGTAGGTTTAAAATTTTGGTATAGCTAGAACACAAGTATAAAACTATTAGCTTGAGAAAAGTACTAAAATGTTGAAATCTCGAAAATTCCATGAAACTCTTTAATTTGGGAGACCTTTGTCTCTTTCTTTATTTCCATTTCCCTCCCCCAACACACACACACACACACACACACACCTTTTCTCTGTGAGGAAAGAAACACTTTAGGGGTAGAAACAGTTAACAGAGAACAATAAGACTCTTTTGTAAATTTAAATGAAAGATAATAAATCCCCGAACTTCCTGGCGGTGGCAGCAACGAACAGTTAAGAGCACATTATGTTTCTGCAGAATTTTGGAATTTAGAGTGTTTTGGTGACAGAATACATATAGAGAATGAAAGAAACAATGGAGTGAAAGATCCTTGAGAAATTGAATAAAAAGCCATGACTTCCATTTTTTATTTCTTCTCTTTGAAATATCTTCCAAACATGGGACTCTGTATGTTCAAGGGCAACTGGAGATACAGGTCTGGTTATCAAATGAAGGGTTATAAATAAAAACTAATATATTTGAGAGACAGCAGAATGTAGATAATTGCATAAAAATACTCAGCTCAATTACTACAAGATAATGCAACCCCCCAAAGAGCCAAAAAAGTGTTTCACACAAAGAAACAAATGTGAATAAGCATGACAAATTATTATACACCATAGGCTCAACCTCTGCTCAACAAGCAAGATCTTTTTATACAACTTATAATGAATTATAAATATACATTACAAGGTATTGTATCGACCCAAAAGAGACTGAATTTAATTGCATTACATCAAATTACTATTGTATGAATGTTTGCATATTTTGTCAGCCATTAAGCTGTTTGCTGTCTATTATGTACTCACTCTGTTAGTCATTGCAGATAAAGCCATAACATTTAATTTTCCTGGCTCTTTCAAAATAAGTTAGTTTTCATACCATGCATTATTCTTATAATTCCTATTTAAATGCCTTAGATTCTACTATATGCAACTAGTAACACTACACTTATATGATTAATGACAAGACTTTATATTCACATCACATATTTTAAAAATGGATTTATGAAAGTTTTGCATGGATTACTTATTTTTCAATTTCAAGATTAGTGACAAAATTAAATCCTGGCATTTCCATTTTTTTTTAATGAGTACTTAGGGTATGGCTCAGGGGCAGAATGAATGTCTACAATGAACAAAGCCTTGCCTTCAATCATTAGCATCACCAAAATATTAAATCATAAAAATAAATTTGAAATAAATATATAAACTCTAGTACAGCCCAGGAAAATTATTTTAAACAACTGAAGGAGTGTGGCTTGCTTATGGTGGTATGTTGAAACACTGACACTCTATGTATTAACTTTCCTTAGCCATAACAGTACCAGGGCCCTTACAGAAAGAAATAGCTGTTGGGAGAAATAAAAGTATTCAGGACATTCTTGGCTAACCTTATGATCACAAGTAACAATACCCAAGACTCTAATGTTAGCACTTGGTACATGGAGACACAAATCCCAAATCAGAGAATAGATCCAAGCAGACTAGCACCTGGTGTCTGAAGACATGACAATCAATGAGGACTGCTACAAGGAAGGTGCATGATCACCAGTGGGGTCCAGGAAGTGGTGCTAGGCCTGGACAGGCTTTCTGTCAACAGTATGGATTAATCAGCTGAGAAGACCTGGTTGATCCTACAGGGTGACTGCTAGAGGAATAATCAATGCCTGGCAGAAACAGGTGCTCATAGAGTGTTTACAGGGATTGATTACTAGATTTGATTTATTTTGTAGAGCAAGACTTGCAGCAAGGCTGTATTGGTTAGTTATCATATGACTTCTTAGGATTACCTGTAAACTCTTCTTTGTAATAGAGAACTTAATCATTGTAAGAATGAATGGTTTTACTTAGACATATTGGAGTAGCAGAGGTGTTTATTACAAGAATGAATATGTAATGGATGATCCTTTGGAAAGTGAGAAAATGGAAAACTGCTACCTGTCCTTTAATACAATATCAGTAGAAGACAGAGTCTATCTGTATCATGAAAAGGTAAATAAAAATGTAATATCCCAGCATGTTCAACAATCTACAAGGCCAAAAAATTAAATCAAATGTAGTTTAATAAGACTTTTTACAGGATGTTTCCTAGAGAGAAGAGAAAGACATTTCCAAAATTAACTGTTGAAAGTATAAACTTGATCAGACTGCATCCTCTTCAATACACAAAAGTATCTACAATAGAAAACATACAAAATAATATACAAGCAAATTTTTAAGGAAAAATTATAACTGTTTGTGCTTGACTTGAAAATTTGGTCAAACATTGACAGAAAAAATGAAAGATTGGTTTAAAGGCTGAGATCGTTTTAATGAAACTCTTCTCAAATTGTTAGTGCTTTAAAATTATTATGTAGTCCAATTCCTAAAGAACAAACCTTACCTACAGGGGCCTTGATAATAGTGAGACAGATATCTATTACAAAAACTTACAAGGATCAACACAGAAAACAAAATAAAACATTTCTGAAATAGAAATGACACAGTGCAGAAGCAAAGTGCAACCTCACACCTCCATACCACTCAGAGCAAGTCCAGTAGACAGCAAGATACAGAAAAATGACAGATACACGTCTGATATTTCTGAAATGATAGCAAGTGAAGTAAAAAAATGAATCCATGAGGCTATAAAGGAAATCAGATCAGAAATAGTTTCTCAGGTAAAGAAAGAAATATCAACATTTATAAAGGAATTTCTCAGAACATATAGAATAGAGCTAGATTTAAAAAAAGATGATGATAGGAAGAGGATGAAAACCACAAATGATCAATATGTGAAAGAAATAGAATGCATGAAATGGATTCAAATGGATATCCAGGAAATTAAAATTTCAATTGAAAGCTGGAAAAACTGCTTGAATGAAGCTGAAGAAAGACTTTCAGACTTTGAAGACAGGATCTCAGCTAGCAATCATGAAAGGAAACATTTATTGAAAAAAAAAAAGATTAGGAAATAACAACGAAACAACTGCAAAATGACACACAAAAAATAATATGAGAATAATTAGTGTCAATGAAAAACAAGGAGTCAATACAAATGTCATTAAAAGATATTTGCAGAAGTAATAGCAGAAAATTTCCTGAGCATGGAAAAAGAATATGACATGCAGATAAGTGAAGCATGTAGAACTCCAGTTAGTCATAACTAAAATAAGTCTACACCAAAACATATAATAATTGAGATCCCAGAAACTCAATACAAGAACAGAATATTAAAAACTGTTAGAGAAAAAAACAGATCACCTGGAAAAGAACCCAGTAGAATCACAGCAGACTTCTCAACACAAATCCTCAAGTCAAGAAGATCATGGAGTAAAGTATTTAAAGTCCTAAGGAAAATAACTTCCAACCAAAATTGATAAACACTGCAAAACTATCTTTCAAAATTAATGAAGAAATAAGATACCCCCATCACAGAGGACAACTGAAGAAATTAGTGACCAACAAACCAACACTACAAAAGGTACTGAAAGCTATTCTACTCAGAGACATAAATCATCACAATTCCAAGAACAGCAACAGAAAAAAAAAGCAATGCAAGCAATTAAATAAATGGAAAAAATAGGGAATCCGCAGGAAAATAACATGAAAAAAATAAGCCAATACATACCAGTTATAACCATCATGTAAATGACATTCTCTCAACAATCAAAACAAACAGACTGGCAGAATGAATAAAGATGCAAATTCACACACATTTAACTCAAAAAGACATTCATAGACTGAAACTCAAAGGATGAAAAATAATACTCCATGCAACAGAAACTCCCCAAAAAGTAATGGTAGCTATTCCATTTGCAGACAATGTGAACTTCAAACCAAGAATGATCAAAAGAGATAAAGAAGGTCACTATATACTTGTTAGGGAAAAACTTTGAAAAAGGAGATAAAATAACTATATATGCACCAAATACAGGAGCACACAACTATATAAGAAAAATATTAATGGACATGATAAATCAACTGAGCAACAACACAATTGTAATAGGGGATCTTAATACCATGCTGTCATAAATAGATAGGTTAAATAGACAAAACAACAAAGAAATATCAGAACTGAACCAAATCTGCCAAAAAAATGGATTTAGTAGAAATTTGTAGCGTGTTCCACCTAACAACATTGGAACACATATTCCTTTCAGCTCCACATATGATGTTCTGTAAAATAGACCATAACTGAGCCCATAAAATATGCTTAAGTAAATTCAAAGGAATTAAAATTAGCCCATGCATGTTTTCTGACCATAGTGCAATGAAACTAGAAATTACTGAAAAAGAAATCATAAAAAATGCATAAACACATGGAAATTAAATAACATTCTGAACAACTAATGGGGCACATGTGAAGTCAAAGAAAAAAGTAAATAATATTTGCAATTAAATGAAAATACAGATACAACATACTGGAACCTGTGAGACACAATGAAAGCAATCATACAAGGGAAATTCATAATGGTGAATTCTCATATCAGAAAAACAGAATGAACAGGAATAAACAACTTAATGTTGCATCTCAAGCTTCTAGATAAAGAAGAGCAAGTCAAGCCCAAAGCCCATAGTGGAGAGGAAATTATAAAAACTGGAGTAGAAATTAATTCAATGGAGACTAAGAAAACAATATGAAGAATTAATGAATCAAAGAGGTGGTTCTTTGAAAGAATAAATGAGATTGATAGAATCTTAGCCAACCTTATTTAAAAAAAGAAAAAGAAAGGAAAGATTTGAATTCATGCATTGAGGAATGAAAAATATGAAATCACTACAAAACCCGTGGAAATTCAGATCATCAATACATACTCTGAATATATTTCACAGGATAGAAAACACAGATGAAATGGACAGATTCCTAGATAGATATGAATTACCAAAGGTGAATCAAGAAGATATAAAAATTCTGAATAATTCAACAGCAGTCAATGAAATTGAAAATGTAATTAAAAACTTACCAACAAAGAAAAACCCACTTCCTGAAGGATACATGACTGAATTGTGCAAGAAATTTAGAGATTTTTTTTGCCAATATTCTTCAAACTCTTCAATGAAATTGAAAAGGAAGCAATACACTCTAACTCATTCCTGAAGGCAACTATTACCCTGATACCAAAACCTGAAAAATCCAATCAAGAAACGTAACTGCAGACCAGTTTCCCTACTGAATATATATGTAAAAATCCTCAGTAAGATAACCAGCAAACAGAATGCAGCAAATCATCAAGAAGATTATACACCATGGCCATGTGGGATCATCCCAGGAATTCAAGAATGTTTCAATATATGCAAATCAATAAATGTAGTGCACCATATCAACAGAGCCAAACATAAAAATCACATTATCATTTAATGGATGCAGAAAAAGCATTTGACAAAGCCCGACACTCATTCACATTAAAAAAAAAACTACAAAAAATCATAATAGATGGTCTTGATCTCAGTCTGACAAAAGCAATCTATGACAAACCAACAACCAACATAATTTTAAATGGACAAAAACTGAAAGCTTTTGCATTAAAATTAGGAACAATTCAAGGATGTCCACTATCACCACTCCTATTCAATATAGTTCTGGAAACTTAGCCAGAGCAATTAGATAAGAAAGAGAAATAAAAGGAATAAAGACAGGAGACTAAACATTTAAATTATCATTATTTGCAGATGAGCTGACACTCTCCAAGAAAGACCCCAAAATGCCACCTCAGACTTCTAGATTTAATAGCCAAATTCAGTAGCATAGCTGGATACAAAGTCAACACTCAAAAATCAATAGCATTCCTGTAAACAAACAACAAACTCACAGAGAGATATTAGGGAAATTACACCCTTCACTGGAGTGTCCAAAAACATGAAATACCTAGGTACCAAACATGTTTTCTAGAAGAAAGGTAGCCTCTTCAATAATAAGTATCATTCTGAGAGATGTGAGAAAATGTAAATGGTTCTATTTTTCTCCATGATCTTACTAGCATTTGTTGTTTTTTTGAGCCTTTAATAAGAATCATTACTATTGGAGAATGATGGACTCTCACTGTTGTTTTACCTTGTATTTCTGAAATAACCAATGATATTGAATATTTTTGTACCTATTGATCATTTGTAATTCTTATGAGAAGAATTTTAATAACACATTTTTTGATTTGGTCTTTTGAGGAGTCCAATTTTTTGAATATTTTATGTATTCTAGATATTAGTCCTCTGAAAAGTAGCTGGAAAGCAAATTTTCTCATTCTGTAAATTGTCTCTGCACTCTGTTGGTTGTTTCCTTTGCAGTGCAGAAGCTTTTTAATTTGATATAATCCCATCTGATGATTCTTGGTATTTTTCTTGTGTAACTGGAAGTCATTTTAGAAAGTTAGTGGCCTTGTTTGGTCACCTAGACTCCTGAAATATTTCATGAATAAAAAAGAAATCTTTATTTTCTTATGAACCATAGTTCTGAGGTTATTTCAGCAATGCAATATAACTTAGTTTCTGTCTTCACTAATATTTTCTTTTTTAAGGTTTCTATCTTCACCAGTATTTTCTTTTTTAAGTTCTATTTTATTTTGCTCATGAGGTTTAGATGGTTGTTACCTGTGTAAAATTTTTTTGAAAAACCCAAAACAATTTCATATAAGTATCATTCTGAGAGGTGTATAAATGTGATTTTTAGAAATTCTATTTTCAAAGCAAAATATAGGTATTTATAATTTTCAAATGTTTCATATTTAACTATTGATAAAACTGTGCATATTATATAGCTTGACTAAACTTAAATATTTTAATATTCTCTAAAAGTTATCTACATTCACATTAATTTGGTAGGTTAAATCAAAATCTTCCTTTATAATGTAGACTTTTTCCTAGTAACTTGATTTTTCCTATTCACTACTTTTATGATGAAGATGATACAACTGTATAAACCATATTAGTGTGCTGGGTATTTTTCAGCTGTTATATATCTCAATAGACATCTAAAACATTGCATTTTTAATCTGTTGATCAATTAAGCTGCTGAAATCACATATATTTATGATAAAAGCAAATTAATCTTGAAAGTCAATTGATTGTCCCTGATATTTTTTCCAGCAGCACATTTGCCAATGATTATGTAGAGAAAACTGATATTATGCTATAAAGGAGTTTATTGCTTACTAATTTCCAAATGATCAAGTTTTTTGTTATTGTTTCACAATTTTTTTTTACTAACTGTAGTGCAAAATAAAATTCAAAAACTAACAAGTAGTAATAACTGGAATCAAATCCAAATTATGGAGGTCTTCACTCCAAGAAGGAAAAATGATGGTCTTCAAGCATGCAGCTGGAGTCATTTTTCAGTTGCAAGTGTCCACAGCGGAGAAATGAACAGCAGAAGAAACTCTGTCACCAATTAGGTTTCAGATTGATGGAGAGAGGCACACCTGTCCTAGGAGTAAAATTGACTTGTTGTATAAGCAGATTCACCAACATACAAAGTCCTCAACAATTCTGTTTTTCTTCTATTCACTTACGTTTCCCTTACTCATTAATTTTCTGGGCTAATTAACCTAAACAGTAACTAACATGAACTCCACTTGGACTGACCCCAATTTAATTCCTTAAAAAAGACAATCAGGTGTCCGGTTTTTCTTATGTAATATGTAAGTGGATAGGTTTTTTTTCCAGGTATATACCTTGCCCAATTGAAAGATGGTCCTTTCTCAGAAAAGGCCAGTTCAAACAGTGGTGGCCTAGGAATGCCTGAAGGTCAGCAACAAGAACCAGTGTTCCCCAAAATCTGGAGCAGGGACAGATTATAGGTTCTCTGTCTTGTTTTATATTTTTTAGACTTGAATCTGCCTTATGAAACAATTTATATGTAATTTACAAAAGTCACATATACTTAGGTGTACAACTTACATTATATATTTTTGCATTCTGTAATGATAATATTATTATTCTTTATTTTTATAGTGAGAACACTTAAGATTTACACTCAGTGAATTTTAGGTCTATCATAAAGTATTTTTAAATATAGTCACCATGCTCAACATTAGATATCCATAATTTATTCATTATGTATAACTAAAACTTTGTACATTTTGACTGATATCTCTTTAATTTGCTCTCTCCCAATTGCTAATCACATTTTTCTTTGTTTCTATGAATCTGACTAGTTCAGAAGCCACATATTATATAAGTGGAATGACTTATTATTTTTTTCTGTATCTAGCTTTTTCACTACCCTTTAGTTTCATCCATGTTCACACAAATGGAAGAATTTCCTTCTTTTGTGAGGATAAGTAATACTCCATTATACCTATATACCACATATTCTTTATACTCTCATCTATCAGTGTATGTTTAGATTGCCCCTACCCCAGTGTTTGTAACTACTTTAAAGGTGCTTCTTGCTTTACTTTTATCTTGACAATCATCTGCCACCTATCAGAACTGCACAGTCTCAGGAGAGAGTCCTCTTTCACTGCAAACAACTTTCCATCTACAACAATCATGTACCAAATCACCAGCTCTGAGCCAGCTTTAGGTTTAGTTTATAGTAGACTTGGATGCAGGAAATACAAAATCTGAAAGCAAGTTACTACATAATTGGTTATATGAATCAAGTTATATATTGTCAGGCTGATTTGTTTTAGGCAGGTCTACTTAAAAGGAATTGTTTATCATAAGGTGGGAATAGTCCGGGGGCAGATGTTTAGTGGAGCAGGTAGCGTTAAATGTGTTCTTGAACAGACCAATCTGTCCTAGGTAGAAAGTCCTTGAAGCATGGTGGAAAAACAGGATATATTTTGAAGTGGGAAAACACAGACATTGCAGCTAAACATGGTTCAGGTTGACCCAGTGTGCTGGCTATCTGTGAGAAGCAGCTGGACACAGACAGTTAAGGCTGACTATGTGACAGGCAGGATGAGCTTATCCTGTTTCAATGTAGCAACAGGCTATTAGTTGATTTTTAAATTTCTGTCACATTTCAATTACAGTATCGATACATTTGAATGCCCCTATAACAGTGCCTAGCAATAACTGCTGAATTGGCTATATATTCTTTCTCTTGCACATCAGTTTTTTCTTGGCATAACTATAAGTTCTAATAAATTATAATTCAGTTTGAAGAACTTCTCCATATTGCCTAAATGCAAACATCAGGAACTCAACAGATGCTTCTAGACCATCTTGGGTTTTCTCTCTTCAGTTTGAAATCCTCCACATTGCTGTGCTTGATTTATTCTGATACTGAAACATACAGGTATAAGATGACAACTTGTGGGTGTTGACTAGCATTACCATTAACTATGACTGAGGAAGAAAATTACACTTGCAACTTCAATATCTAGACTGAATTGTATTTTTAAAATTTGTGATATATGTGAAGTAAACACGTTATTTACATTATGTATGTGCTCCAAAATAAAGATGCAGTATATATTTCTCTTAGTCCATTCTATATTGATATAACAGAAACACATGAAACACAATTATTTCTCACAGTTCTGGAGGCTAAATTGGCCAACATCAAGGGGCTAGCATCTTGCAAGGACCTTTGTGCTAGATTATTATGCATCAGAACATAGGAAATAAGAGAACTCATTCCTAAAATTTCTTTATTGTAATTGTATTTGCTGATCCACAACAGAGCCCTAAAGACCTCAATACCTCCCCTGCCTCCCAAATTCTTAACTGAACATTAAATTTCCATAGGAGTTTTTGAAGCATAGCAATTATAAGTTCATGAGATTTGTTTTACTGCAACCAAATTATTTTACTAATACATTTCAGTAATGTTTACCCAGAATTTATTTTAACAGATACAACAAATGTGCTAATAATGATCCTTCTAAATACTTTAAACTCACCATTATCAAGTGCATCCATTACCAAAGATTTAAGAAATAAATTGATTAACGCAAGTAGATTACGTCTCAAATGATCCAGCAAATTGTTCTAAGGAATGGGTGATGTATACAAAGAAGAACTGAATGAAGTTTTGAAAATCTAGTGTCATATGAAATATATAAAGCTCTGCCTCACTACATAAATCAAGACTGTCAGTAAATATGCATCAGACAGTAATTGTATTTGCAGGTATCAACCTCATAATAAATGAAGGTCAGCAATAGAGTGCTCCCACACAAACTGACCATAGATCTCTTTATGGGATAACATACCCCTGGGTGTTAGAACTTAAATCCACTAATTGCTACTGATTCCCAATTATTCCTGGAGCAGAAGACAAATAATAACTTCAGAATAATTTTGAGAAGCATATTAGAACGCTGGAGATAAGAGTAGCAAAATAAATATTTTGAAATAAAAGCCTTTTTAAATACTTTTTTCTTCCAAATTATGCTTAAAATTTTGGAATAGATTGGTGATTCCTGAAGGAGAATAGTACAGGTAACATCACGCAATTGGAGTGTGGTTTCTAAGGTAGCTTATAATATCAGAATTATAGATCTTTGAGGAGAAAAGGACACTATTTTGTGAGGTTCAGAAAGTATATATTTGTTCCGAGAATAGTTGTTATACTCTAAATTAATTTAAATTAAACATGGAATTAAAATGAATAAAAGCCCACATTATATCACAAAGCCAATCTCAAATTTCACACATCATGAAGATGAATGCAGTGTAGAAACTATGATATAACAAATTAATAATAAAATTAAGTAATATTACCATTCATGGAATATTTAGTATTTCTCATGTACTTTAAAGGTATCTGAACCAATGTTTCAGTGTCCCTCTGATGCAGATAATTATTATGTCTAATACAAAATTTAATTGAATTAAACATTGGTAAAATTCTCAGAGCTAGTAAATGGTAGAGATAATATTTAAAACCAAGACAATCTACATGCATACTTCTCCACAGGACCTAGATATTTAAGGAGGAATATTAGGGGAAAAGGGCATAAAAACACTTAAACTACCTAAGATGTAGGTAGTAAAGATAATGAATGGCGATGAAAACTGTAATTTAATAGCTACAAAGAAGACATGGAAAATGGAATGATTACTCCCTTTCTTGCGGTTCCTGTAACATCAATATCAAGATAGAAAGCTGGCCAGGGAGTTAGCTCAGTGGCATAAGTCCCTGCCTGGCAAGCTTGAGGTCATGAGTTCAATACCTGGTACTAAAAAATAACCAAACAAACAAAAAACTATTTCCCAGGATAGGAACCTTAACTCTCTCTCTCTCTCTCTCTCTCTCTCTCTCTCTCTCTCTCTCTCTCTCAACACACACACACACACACACACACCTTTTAGATGTACAAAAGGTGAAATCATCTGTAACACAGATGATAAGTATATGTAGAAATACTACATTTCACCTAGACAGAAGGATACAAGTAAAGTGTTCCTGACACAATTAAAAATCTGGAATATCTATCTATCTATCTATCTATCTATCTATCTATCTATCTACCTATCTATCTATCCATCTGTCTATTTCTTCCTGCATGAATCAAGCATCATTCTGCAAATAGCAGATACTCTTCTAAATTCTTTCCTAAGACATGTAACAGGCTTTATAAACTGTAACAGGCTCTCCAAAATCACTGGATACTTTCTGTGGCTCAGAAAGACACACTTAGAAAAAGACTGTTTTGTTGAAAATGAGGTTAATATGATTGAAGAGTTGCTATGACTTCCACATGAAAGGAGATATGATCTTAGTATTCATTAAGAAAACCATCAAATCTACTTCCTACATAGAAATGACCTGTGCTATTCCAATCTCAGAACATTGTGCTTCCTTCTTGTCAAAGACTTCAAGAGGAATTCATCGATCATTTGAAATACTAAAACCAATGATTTTGAAGGACTTTGGAAGGGAACAAACATGTTTAAAGTGAAAACAAAATTCAATGGAACAATGATAACTGCCCCCATATATATGATGGACTGAGTACTTGCAGTGTGGAAGAAGATGAGCCTGGTCTTATTATTTTGATTCCTTTATAGCCCAGTTACTATACTTTAAAAAGAGTTAGATATGATCCTTAAAGTTATTGCTGGCAACTATGCTACAAGTTGGATTGAGAGAAAGAGCTTCTATTTACCAGAAGTTCTCAGGCTTCATCTGCACATACATGGTTTAGCATTAGTTTTGATGAGTAATTGGATTCAGGGTTCTTAAGATATTTCTTAATCATGACACTGTGAGCTCTGTCACAGTTCTTCTTGACATATTGCCATATATTCATGAAACATTTTGACCAAATTTAGAAACCAGTCTTTAGATATACTTACATATAATGAGAATTTGCACTACAGATTTAACGTGTGGTGTTGGGCTCATTTGTGTCATTTATTCTAAACCTGGTCCTTAAATAAATCTGGTCAAAGAATGTTGGTAAAGAAGAGAGTCAGTCATATAGAGACATACTTAATATTCACACACATTGAAATATTGAGAAATTTCCTCCAGGGAAAAACTGTACAAAAGAAATTGTTCTTTTTAAAACTGTTCTTTTTGAAACTGCCTAGCCCTGTAACTGCTTCATGATTCCATAATTACTTTTTTGAACCCTGTAACTGAACATAACTGAACATGCAGGATGTCTGATTGTACCAAGCTTCATGATCATTAATGTAGCCTTTTAACCAATGATCTCACCTTGTTAGGTAATCAGAAAACTGCCAGGCTGTTCTATCTCACCTTTGTATCTCCTGTTTATGAGGCATATAAAAGTACTAGCCCACAGGCACTGGGTGCCTGGCTTCAAGGGACAGATCACAGCAGAACCACCAGTGTGAAAGCCGTTTACTGCCTCCAAATCATTTTGGCATCTTGATACTTCTGCTTGCCATTGCACATCGACATGGAGATACGCATTAATATGGTGTAAGGAACAGGGAGATCGATATTACTAGTAACAGCAGTCTGTTTTGTGGTCTCCTTATATGATGAGATTCATATTATTAATGTGGAAACACTGTGAAACCTTAAGAATTCAGGGCTGAGCTGTATACTCAAATCCAACATGACAAATTCATTCCACCACCTGGCTTATATACTTTTGTCAAATTCCGAGAGATGGTGAGGCTAAATGCATTGAGTGTGATGAATTTGACATGATTGAGGGAAAGTTAATTTTAGTTATGTCTTTTCAGTGTATCTTCTAGAAAATTTTAGAAACATTTTAACAAATCTATAGACAAGGGACCAATTTTGTATACCCATTGTAATTTGAATAATTATTTTCTTCATATTAGATTAAGAAGAATGGTATTATAGTATCTATTTTGAGGGATTACTAGCACATGGTTTCACTACATGAAGTTTACAGTCATCTTGGAGAGTGGATATATTTACATAATATAGTTCATTTATTTTTGATATCCTTCCCCTTCCCCTCCACCATACCTTCCTCTCAATCCTCTCTCTTCATTTTTATTCTTGCTGACATTTTACCCTCTTCAGCGAAAGTTCTCATAAGAACATCACAATGTCCATCAGGAAGATGAACAAGATATGCCTCAATAAATGACTGTGTCAGCTATGTCTTAATAGGATCAAGTTCTATGGAGAGCTGAAAATCAAATGTGGGACAAAGGACAAATAATGCATTAAGGCAAATTTAGAAAACTGCAGGGAAAATGCATATGATTAATACTGGTGAGAATTCTTCATTCAATTTAGTAAAATACTAATGTTAAGTGATAAGAGATCCCAATGGGAACTCTCAAGGCTTTGGCTGTGAAATGCATAAGAATGTCAAACAGGTCAAAGAAGAAATAAATGTAAAGCAAATCAGTAGAAACTTGAACACATAGAAAAAAATGAATTAAAACAAAAGTGTAAGGTCTTAAAAAGGGGAAGAATTTGGCTAGTACAAGATCCCAATATTTAAATAAAAGACCTTAGTAAGGCTATATAAATACAAAGTTAAGGAAAGGATTTTCTCCATATAAATAATACACATTGATATGGAATAGTAGATGATGAAAAACGCAAACGACTCAGATCCATCTTCTCCAATGCCAAAGAAGGAGGAAACGGGCCACTTGTATCACAAGTCTCTGCACTCCTTCCCAGTGAAAGTATAAGATTAGTCTGATTTTAAAAAAATATAAAAGTACTTCATTGTATCTCATATATATAATACAAAAATACTGACCTCATACAAAAGGCTAACAGAGTGGTGGTTGCCAGAGGCTAGGAAGTTGGGAGGGACAGAAGGAGGGGAGACGGGAAAAGACTGAACAATGGATACTAAGTTAAACAGAAGCTAGAAATTCTAGTATACTATACTGCTTAGTAGAGTAACTATAAATAATGATTGTGTGCTACGTATCTCAGAAAGCTAGAAGAAAGAATTTTTAATGTTTTCACTATAAAGAAGTACTAAATAAGGAGAAAAGTTTGAACTGATTATATAATGAATATATATATATATATATATATATATATATATAGAGAGAGAGAGAGAGAGAGAGAGAGAGAGAGACAGACAGACAGACAGACAGACAGACAGACAGAGAGTACCCTGATAATGTGTACAGTTTTATTATACATCAGATAAAATTTAAATGTAGTTAAATTTTTTTAAAAAATTTAATCTAGTCAGTGGGTTCATGGCTGGCTGTCATCCCACTACGTTGCCATTTGTGTGGTGCCTGCTCTAGTACAGGACCCTACAGACTCACCACAGGACCCTACAGACTCACCTATTTATACATGTAACAGTTTGGTTCAAGTGAGACTCATGGTCTGTAGCAGCAATGTGGAAAATCAGATTAGTACAGTTCCATGTATCAGTCTGGGCCACATTGTCAGCACCCAACCTCTACACACAGTACCTACAGACCTTCCTATTACTACTCATTTTCATCATTCCAACTGCTGTGTAGAACTTAACCAGGTAGTGTCTGTGCCAACTCATAGGCAATGGTCCTGCCTGATGTCTACAGTTTGTGATGCAAATCCTCCAGAACTATAATCTATACCTGAAGCACAGAAATGAGAGGGTTCAGCCATTCTATTGGCCTCAACACTCCTTAGGAGCAAAATAAAAGAAAGATGTACCCTGATCATTCAAGTTGTGTATTTAAACTTGCCTGAAAAAATTTGGAAATAGTGCTCAGATGGAAAACTCTGAAGTATATACCTGCTAAGTATCTTCTGTTCCATCTTATCTTATCACATCAAGGAGGAAAGTATTCAGACAATAGAGCTATTGTGCCTCCCATCTCTTAGGCAGGAAAAAAAATCAGACACACAAAACAATTTTCCTGCATTGTCTGTGACCCAAAGGTTTGAAGACAGATCCATTATTTGTATGGACCAATAGCTACAAATAGCAGAAGTACCATGTAATTTTTGGTTTAAAATATCAATTATTTAAAAGCCTAGAATTTTCCTATAATAACCTATTTTCTGTATTCTTGTGTTTCAGAAAATTATATCCTTTTACCTTATTTGTAGAATTTCAAAATTGGTCTCACTTGATGTTCCCAAGTCAGTTTGTTAATAAAGAAATAAACATCTCATTAAAAGAGGAATTATGACACCTATTTCTAGAATTTATATGCTGTAAAATCCATGTTCATCATGGTAAGATCATATTGTTTAGATCAAATGAAAAGTACATGTACCAAAATCTATGGTAACTTAAGAACCCAAGATGAACATACAGTTGACAGCAACTTGTCCCCATGGCCACTTCCCAGCCTGAGATGATTCTGTTAGGATAAAGTTCTACTTCTCTACTTGAAGATTTCTTTGTTACTATCTGCTGTAATCATGTTGTCCTGCCCTGCTTTCTCTTCATTATCATCTCTATTTTCCTCTATTTTTACCTCAGATAAATGGATCTGAACTCAGGAGAAAACTATTTTTCAGGTTATGAAATACAGCTAATAAATAGAAACTGTAAGTAGTAAAAGGAGAATGTAAGTAGTAAAAGGAGGCACATTAATTCTTCACCAACCTGAATAAATACTGATCTAATTGATTGCACTCAAAGGTGTATTCTATAAAACATTCAATTACTGTCTTTGTAAGATTAAAATTCTTCACATACAGCTTTTATCCAGAAATCTCTTTGTCACAAGAACACAATTTCTATTATTAAATTCTAATAAGGAACAATAGATAGAAAACACATAGAGCCCTCTCCTTCCATTCATGTATTGACTGCTTCCTTCAAAATATACTTCTTTCATATCTACTCTATGATAAAATCACTTATTTGGTACAGAAAAACAAAGATGAAGAAAAAAATTTGGTTACTTTCCAAAAGCTCAGCATCTAACAGCCTCAGCTAGCACAGCGTATGCTGGAGCACAGTCCATCTGTTTTTGCATCTACTGTAGTAGGGATATCAACAAGCAACCTGAGAACAACCCATACAAGGGATGGTTCTTTTTTTTGTTTTGTTTTGTTTTGTTTTTGCAGTACCAGGGATTGAACTCATGACCTCACACTTGCCAGGCAGGTGCTTATGCCACTGAGCTAAATCCCCAGTGGGATGGTTCATTTTAATTCTATCTAGTTTTATACTAGCCTAGCTCAATAAAGGAACAGTGTAATATAATCTAAATAATTTTGATTTTGGAAACTTTAGGTTTTAAAACCAAGCAAAGCTAAATACGAACATCAAAATTCACAAGGTCCCATAACCAAGTTTTATTGTAGGTAAAATAAGGAAATATTTATGAATTGATTTTTTTAGAACTAAGTGAAATAAATCAGACTCATATGTATAAATATTTTATTGTCTCCCTAGTGTAAAAAGCTGAAAGAGTAAATGAGATCCAAAAGATAAGTAACTATACTACTAATCTCTGTTAGTTCACCAAAAAGAAGTTTGTAATTTCATTGTTCAATTGTTTGATCATGTTTATACCTATATCTTATAATCTGAACAACTACTTTGATGATAACAATATGCAATATATTAACCAGTGTTAATCTATTATTTGCCTTGAAATTCTGTATCATTGTTTTTATTCTTTTTTTATTTTAAAATAAGAAAAAAGAGAAGAAAAAAAGAATATAACAGTGAATTCTGGTAACAGTGAGTCCTGAGCATAGTAGAGATTCACAATACCCCATTCACAATAAATATTATTACAATTCTTCTTCTACTCTAAGCTTCTCCTCAATAAGTTAAACACAGAAAATACAAAGTTTATTTGAGACTAAGAATGTAAAAAGATAAAGATTATGGCTTGTATCTAGAAGACCCACCCAAACTTCATGTGGTCTTAAGCGGAGCTTTTCATGAGCGGTTGGATCTAGGATGTGTGACCTTGAGATTAAGGATAAACCTAGCATTAATGGTGCAATGCTGGGATTAAGGGTGACCCACCCTGGATGTGGATGCTACCTGCCATAAGGTCAGGTACCCTGGATGGAAATTAAGGGACAAGAAAGAGAACTACTGTAGTCTCTTGCCACTGCTGCTGATTCTGCCTGTCTGCAGCTACCTCCTACCTGATCTGAAATGCCCCTCGGTGATACCACCTTGCCTTGAAGTCAGCCACCTATGAACTGAAACCTTTAAAATCTGTGAGCTACAATAAACCTTTCTGTCTATAATTTTGAGTGTTGGGTATTTTGTCCCAGTAATGAGCAAAGTGAATAAGATAAATATGAGAAAAAGAACTTAAAATACTATTTTACAATACTTTAGACCCAAGAACGATCAATAATCAAACTCAATTCTTCAATGACAATATGTGGAGACATATAAATGAGATTATTTATTTTGATGATGTATTTTAACAGAAAACACATTGTGTATATTTACTGTTTTTATAGTAGCTAAAATTTTACATACCATTTGGATAGGATAAACATGACTGCATCAACTAGATTCTAAGAATATTTTTAGTATTACATTAAATATTTGCTAGTGAAATTGTAGCAAAAAATGCCCCCCACTGGCCAGTATACTTCATTTTCCCAGGTGATACTTGCTGTTGTGGTTCTGGTTGCTTCTGTCTCTTAGAAGTATCTGATCACTAAGATACATAGCTAGTCACTATGATACATATTATAAGAACGAATCAAAAACAGCCAAATACTCTACCCCTCTGTAATCTTTTTTTGCAACCCCATAAAAACTTCAAGGCCTGGCATTTTGAGGAACAACTGATTCCTAGTCAGTGCCTATCTGACATCAAATAAATCTGCTTCCAAATCCTGGGTGTCATTTCGGTGTTTCTGCTTGCTGTTGTATCTGGTGAGTTGGCTGGGAAGTGTGACAGTGCTGACCTCTTTGGCCAGTGATAATAGCCCTTGAAGATATAGCAAGGATCTCTCTAGGTCCCAATGAGAAGGTACCCCTTGAGATTTGTTAAATCTCCTCAGTGGTCTAGAGGAGGATTCCTGTTTCCCCACTTGAGTGGCTCATATTGGACCCCAAAATGTGGAGGACACATTCTCTCTATCTGGCTGCATCCCTGTTTGCTTCTAATAAGACCCCCAGGGCCTCCTAGTCTGTCTATTGGTCCTGCTCAGCTAGGACAAGGGGAGTCATCAACTCTTGTTAGTCAGGACCACAGTCAAGGGAATGGAGTTGAAATGAGTGTTTGCTGAACGAATGTGTGAGTCAGTGTAATGAACTGCATCAGCAATAGGCTGCTCTGTCTGTGCACCAAGACTTCAAATCACTGATCACAGTGGCTGACTGGGCCTTTACCTGTGGTTTCATGGCAATTGACATACTGCATAATGGAGGATTTGCACTCTCTTTAGCTAAGTCACACCTAAGTATCTGCAAGAGGCACATCCAGGTGGGCATCTGAATGAGCTTTCTCTCTCTTTGAGGGACACTTACCTTTTGTCTGTTGTGCCACTGCTCAGGGATATACAGCACACACATAGGATATCAGACATGGGAACAAATTAGTCAAAACCCACAATCCCAGACTGCAGGAAAAAGGAATTTTATGGAGTTAAAAATAAAACCAAAGCATTCCTTGAATCTTAAAAAAAATTTAAAAAGAGGCCCTTCTTTCTGAGCATTCTGCCTTGGGACCCTCATTGGCCACTGCAGTTGTTGCCAACACCTATAGCTTTACTCCTCACTTCCAACTTGTCTACTTCCAGCCAATTGAACTGATTCCAGCTAGCCACTGCCTGAATTCAAAATAGAGGCCCTCACCTTAATCTTCTGCTTTACAGCTATGCCTATCTTGGTCAGATGGCATCATCTAACGCCTACATGAAATGACTGTCAGCAATTTCTTCTCAGCTCCAGATTTTGACTGAGGAAAAATTGGACAAATGAGTTTCCATGGCCTTTCCAAAGATCATCTCATTTAGAAACAAAATAGTTCAGCACTTCTCAAAGATATCTGAGGGGGGGCAGACACCCATCAACCTCTCTTATCCAGAAGTCTGATAAAAGAAAAACACTTGATAGTCATAAGAAAATCCAATCTAAGTGACCATGCCCTCTGGCTATAAGTTATAAGGGCCATGGACACAAAAATAATTGCCCCCCTCTGTCTGTGATGCACAAAGAAACCTAATTATCCAAGCTCACCTCAACTGGAACAGAGGTTCCATCAGTCTGTCAGGCCTGGGTGAATAGGACAGATCAAGCTCCATAAAATTTGGTCCCCAAGACCCTACAGTCACCACAAAAGTCAGCAGCCTTCCTGGTGACAATGGAACAGAACTCTCTGCTTTCAAAAGTGCTCTCTGTCAAAAAGTTACCATCATGAGGGCAATTGGGATTCTTACCTCTGGCTGCATCTTCCAGGCACAAACTTGCAGCCTGGGAGGAGAGCTCAGCAAACATGAACTCCTTTGTAAGTCGGTCCTCATACTACACCTGGGAAGAGATCTCCCCTTCAAGTTAAAAGTGACTGTCTCCTTTGAACAAAGCCATTTAGCCTCCTTCTTCTTTAACCCTGCATTTGCAATTCTGACTGTTCCTTGAGATGAAGGTGATGCCTGTATCAACCTGAGATAAATAACCACAATCTTGAAAGTCTGAAAACTCTCCTCTTGGAGGTATGAGCCAAAGACCTGAGTCTGGGCCTGGCCATCAACCATGCCACCTCACCTCCCATTACTGTCAGATGTTACAGGAAGCACAGCATGCATAAAGCCACCTGCTTATCAGCTAAAACAATACAGGAGCCTGATAGAGTGTTAATCTGAAGTTCTCAAACCAAACAGCCTTTTTGAACTGTTATTTCCAGATGTCACATGGTTTACACATTGAGATTTAAAAAATGTCTTCCTCTTTTTTGAGTCACTCCCATAATCCCCTAGAATTAGGAAGATCCTGAGAAAAGACACAACTCACTTGGACTCAACTGCCATAAGACTGTGGGACACTCCCAGTATTTTGCGAAGGCTGTAGGAACAGATATGATCACTCTGATACAGTCTATTTCTCTTTTCCTTCCAGTTTCACAATTCTTTCAATGTCCCCTGGCTTTGAGATTGAACCATTGACAACCTGCCTTTGATTGTGGAACTCCATCCTGGAGTAACCCTCACCTGTATCAAACAGTATCCCATGTCATGAGAGATTTGTCTAGAAAATCAACCACACATCCAGAGGTTTCAAGACCACAAAATGTTTAGAGATTCTCAAACTGCTGAAATACCCCTTTACTGCCCATAGAATCAGTTCAAGGTCTCTGAGCTGCCAATGGCAACATGATTTCCATCTAAGAAACCAGCCCGCCTTCCTGGTAAGCAGCTGCGACTCGTGCAAATGGCAGCTGCACCAGGGAAGAAACAGCCAGCATTTCCCAAGATCCATGGCATGTTGGAATTTAGGGTGCTGGGAAACCAAGCAACCAGCTTGCCTCCCTGGTAAGCAGCTGTGGCTTGGGCAAGCGGCAGCTATCCCAGGGGGAGAAACAACCAGCGTTTCCCAAGATCCACGCCATGTTGGAACTTAGGGTGCTGGGAAACCAAGAAACCAGCTTACCTCCCTGGTAAGCAGCCATGAGCCTAGCAGTGTACAGACTGAGAATCAAACATCCCATCCCCACCCACCCCCCCATTAGCAAATGGGAGCCAGAGGTCTGAGCATCTCTTGGGAGGTTGAACATATGCAATACAGCAAATAGGGAGGATTTACTTCTACCATCTCTTTGAAGGCAAATATTGTTATCACTATTTTACTTTGTTCTGATTAATTGTATTGCTCTATTCAATATTCTGTTTTGATAAGTTCTATAATGTTCTGTATTTGGTTTGACTTTGCTAAACATGATTGAAAGAACAACTATTGTGAAGATAGCAAGATATACTATGGCACCTACTACTGTTATCCTGGTAACCTGTTTTGACACTCTGTACCAATTTCACTGTACTATCTCAATTGGCTGTGTTATGTCTTGTTCTGTTGTATTTAACTACCTTCAAAAAAATTAAACCAAATAAACAGCAACAAAAAACAATAGAATATGAGAAAACAAGGTAAGAAAATACTTCCAAAAACTCTGAACTCCACCAAAGCTGATTCATAGGGCATGGATAAGGAGAAACTCAAAAATAAAACAACAGAATTATATAAGATGATTAAAAAGGAAACAAAAACAACAAAACATTAAGGTACTGAGCAAGCTAACTAAACAGATAATGGACTTGAAAAGCAAAAGGAGGAAAAGAAAGTGCTCTAAAGGATATAACTGCGTATATGTTTAAGTGTGTAGGATTGATAACCGAATTACTAAGTTTTTGTTGGATCGTTGAACAGAACTGTTTGCAGCTTCACTGTTTGAATGTCCACTTTGTATGCTTTAGTTTTGTAACCTGAACAAATATTTCTAAGAAGACAATATGTAATTTCTCAACTAGTGATTTCTTACCGTTTTTTTAAAATTCTGTATTATTTCCCACTCTTTTTTCTGTTCTGCTTTTTTTCTATTTAAACAAAATTTTTTTAAAAAATTAGCTAAAAGATCAGCTATAGTTTTAGGTACTCTTGCACACACATATAACACAGTTGCATATTAACTCCCTCTACAAATTTCAGAAGTCCAGATTTATATCCATCACTCCAGAGTTTTGGAGAGTTTACCTGGATTAGACAGCTCCTGTGGGACTTACTTTGAAGAGATAAATCAAAGCCCTGCTCTGGTCACTCTGAATGCAGTTCCATGCACAGCTGAAACCTAAGGACAACTTTTGCAGGATTATTCTATACCCCAAAGCATTACTCCCCTATATTTTTATGTCTTTTAGGCTGCTTACCCCAGTCCTTGCTTTGCCTTAGCTGTATAGATGACTGCCCCAAGGGAGCAGAATATAAGTACTAAGACTCCTATAAATGATAAAGATCTGAGGAGCATTCAAGGCACATTGAACACTCTCCTAGATCAAATTAATTCTTTCACTCCCTTGTCAGAATCAATTTAGGGAAACAAATCACAAACTCCTGGTAGAAACTTTTAGTCTTGGGGATCTTGGCTAGGGCCCATCCTAGGACCACTGACAACCCCAGTGTTATTGCTTCTAGTTGGGGCTTGATTCAGAAGTTCACATGTAATATGCCCAGAAAAGATTTGTCAGGGAAACTAAAAGAGTGGGAAAATGTTGTGGAAAATGCCTCCTCCCAACCAGTGTACTTCAGTTTTCCATGGTATAGCCGGTGTTCCAATTTTAGTTGCTTCTCTCTCTTAGAAACAGCTGGTCACTGTGATACATAGCTGATCACTATGATGCATATTGTAAGAACCAATCAATGACAGAACTCTACTCTATAGTCCCCTCCTTTTTGCAACCTCATAAAAACCTCCCTCCCTGGGCCTTCAAAGCCTGACACTTTGAGGGACAAATTATTTCTAGTCAGTGTCCATTCAACATTAAATAAATCTGCCTCTAAATACTGGCCATCATTTGGTATTTCTGCTTGTCATTGTAAGACCATTTTAAAATAGAGTTTAAAACTAAGCAGGTAAATTAAACTTATATTGTATTGTCAATATACAATTATTATATCAATCTTTATATTTTATTTACTTATCAAGAATTATATGAAGAACTTCCCATATTCTCTATGTGTATATATCATAAATATATGCATTCATTTTACTTATATTTTGATTTTAGGTCTGTTTTTGCAAGGAATGCATTATATTTAACCATGTGTCATAATTGAAACTGGCTTGAAATTTTCTTTTATAATTATTTAGCTTCATTTATAATAATACACGTTATTCATGTGACTTAAGATGTTTAAGTATACCTTATCTTAGTACAGTACATTGTTTAAGTGTTCATTTATATTTTTGAAAAAGTATTTTTAGTATTAAAATATTCATATTATTATAAAATAATTGTTCTTAAGGAATAATATGCCATGTCTGAAAATGTTTAAAATAATTACACAGGGAATCATCCAAAGAAATAATATACACAGTATGAATCTATTATCAAAATTTCCTATTGTAGAAAATCACCCCAAACTCAAATTAGGTATGGAGGTGCACACTCATAATCCTAGTACTCCAGACACTGAGGCAGGAAGACTGATGGTAAGTTTGCATCCCACCTGTGCAACTTAGTAACCTAGTAAAACTCTGTCTTAATATTTTTTAAAGGTTAGGGGTCTGGCTTAGAATAGAATCCCTGTTTTCAATACCCAGTACCACAATGACAACAGCAAAATTACCACAATCTCAGTCACTTAAATGTATTACCTTGCCTTACTGGAGGTCCAAAGTTAGAAATGGATCCAACTGGACTAACATCTCGGTTTAAGAGCTATATTCCAGGAGCCAAAGATTTAGCTCAGTGGCATAAGCGCCTGCCTGGCAAGCTCTAGGTCATGAGTTTGATTCCCAGCACAAAAAAAAAAAAAAAAAAAAAAAAAGCTTAAAAAATTAAAATTAAATAAATAAATAATAACAATCCCTTCGGGCTGGGGATTTAGCTCAGTAGGTTAAGCGTTCACCTGATAAATGCAAAGTCATGAGTTCAATCCACAGTACCAAAATAAATAACTAAGAGCTATATTCCTTCCAGAAGCTTTCTGGGAATCTATCTCATTCTGTAGCTCAAGGTCTTATTCCCTCTTCAAACCTAGCAGTGTTCATTTTTGTCTTTCTTAGGATGAAAAGGCTGAAACTGACTTCTGTCCTCCTCCACTCAGATAATCCAGGGTAACCCCCTTATTTTAAGGTCACATTATCAGCAAACTTGATTTCGTCTGCCACTGGAATTCTCTTTTGCCATACAACATCACACATTCACAGGTTTTGTAAACTATAATATTTATATCTTTAGGAAGTCTTTATTTTGCTTACCACAACTACTAACCATGGAATTTATGCCATATAGTTATACAACATTGGTATAGTTTATTTTTTTCTTATAATTTAAACATATTTACTCATTAAGATTTTTATACTTAAAATATATTCATAAAGATCTACTAAGCTTTAATAGCAAAGAATTAGAAGACATAAGCAATTTATTTCTTATGTACATTTATTTCATCAGTTTAGTCTCATAACTTAGTATTAGGTTGCCTGATAAAATGCAAGGCATGCATTTAAACTTTAATTTCAGATAAGCAAAAAATTTGGGGGGTTTCACAAATATTATACAGAACATATGTATACAAAATGCTTATTTATTATTTGTTTGTTTGTTTGGTACCGGAATTGAACTCATGCTTGCCAGGCAAGTGCTTATGCCACTTAGCTAAACCCCCAGCCCCCTATTGTTTATCTGAATTAAAATTTAATTGGACATCAGCAATTTTATTTAATGAAGTTGGAAACTCTGACCTAATATCACTTTTTCAAACAGTAAGATTGGGAAATATTCATTTAATATATACTGAGTTGAGTTCAGATGTAAGATGGAATGAATATATTTTATCAGCATGGAACATTATATTAATAACATTAATAATTTTTCTTCTATATATAATAGTAATTCTCAATTTGCTTTATTATTCAATGGCATCAAGATTTCAAACCTAATAATAAAGTTTATAAAAATAGTGCAATGGCTCTTGTTTTTGATATTAAGATGGATGCAGCACTAAATTTCAACAAAAGGAGAAAAGACTTTACATGGACCAACCATGCCAGTGTAAACTGGAGAACAGGCTATAAAGAGCAGAGTTTAAGCAATTGAGAAAAATGCAGACCTGAGTCTGTTTGTAAGTTGCTCTTAGATAAAATATACAGTGTAGAAAACTTCAGTTTCTGGGAGTCTGTGAGCTCATCTTGTAAGATCTTTTACTGGAAGCTGAGATTCAAATACAAATGCAATTGAGGATGGAATATTTTCTGATAGAAGAATAAGCTGATTCAGAATTTTAAATGACTGTAAATATTTTCTTAATAAGAATCAGAAAGAAACATGATGCTATAAGATGTGACATTAAACAAGCATCCTTGCCTTCCTCAAAGAGTATAAATCTGGTACAGGAGTGGCAAGAAAGAGGACATCCTTTGGTGTAATAACTGATCATATGAAACAGCTATTAGTTATGACAATATTACAATACTGTACAAATAACATGTGCATCAACTTTAAAAGTAAGTCATGCTTTAGGAATTCATAAAATGCATGAATTCTATTTAAAATATGATATGTGTGTGTATGAATGTTGTAGCACATGCATATATGTTATATATGTTATACATATCTTTATCTAAGGTATGTTCCTAAAAGACCCTCAAACTAAATTTTACTATGTAGAAATATAATTTTACAGTGATGACAATAAATAAATGCCACTTTTTTCCTCTAGAAAATAAATTGTTCATTGTTTCTACTCAAATATTACAAATAAATGATTTCTCTAAAAAGTAATTCAAAGATCATTCCCTGACAGAAAATATTATTGGAGTGTCAAAGAGGAAAAAAATCATATAAACAAATAGTGTTATAGTGTCTCTCTACAGAATGTTACAGTTAGAACTATCTTACTGAAAGTTTGAAATCATGTAATAATTGACATTAAATAACTAGGCTCTACTCTATTAAACCACTTGTAAATCTGAAACATTTAGTGACTGTTTTGAATCAATTTTATACTGAAAGAATATGGTATAACAAATAGGTGATTTACTTAGCAAGAATATAACTTAAGATTTTCAGGTATCCAAATTCATAGCACACATATAGAAAAAGCAGAGAATGGAGAATACTCCAGGTATTCATACTATTTGAGTGTGGGTAAAAAAGGATCACTGGTTCACCATTCATACTATCACCACCAATGGAAAAAGAAGGACCAATAGTTTTGTAGACAAACTAATTCTGTGGGCTAAACATTTTTAAGCCCAATTTTACAGATGAGAGCTGAGGCTCAGAGTAATAACATCTACAATATCACTTAGTATATGGTCATTACAACATTATAGCAAATATCTACACTCAAATCCATGCCTGTAACTAGATACTGAAGTTAATGCAATTTAATTGTTCAAAGTATTACTTAAGATTGTACAATATTATATTCAGTTAAAATTGACTGTAAAATATTCCATGTTTTAAATATGAACTTATTTCAATAAGTAGAAATTAGAAATAAGTAGATTACAAAGTTCATTAATTACTACACAGAAAATTTGTATGACAATTTTTCAGGAATTAAGATTCTGGAAAAAGAAACTGTTTCCAAATGATTCAAAGCCTAACATAATAGATGATAGATAGATAGAAAGATAGATAGATAGATAAACTGATTGATTGATGATTGACAGCTCTAATCACAGAGGAGAATTCTTCTTCTTAGCAGGCTTTTATACTCGAATTCAGGTCATGCTTTTTTCTTTTCCCCAAGAAAATAACAATTTTTTGTTCATGATTTATTTAAGGACTTAAAGCATCAATAGGTTTCCAGGACCCACAGGTTGAGTGACATTAGAAAGGGAAAAGCTCAAATGAGAGAAAAATCAAAGACTTACAAGGGAAATTAACTGCTTTTTGTTACCAATACTTTACAATTTGTCAGGAAAGAACTGCTTAGGAGACATAATATCCCCTCATCTTCCTTAGGCATTATGGTAGAGCTATTTATGATACTGCATTAACTGAAAGTACAAGGGAAATATGGTAGAAAGGGATAAGGCACTCAGTAATGTAAGGTCAAATCGAAATCAATCTCTAGAAAGATTAATTTACATATTAACTTCTCCTGAGTCATATCAAAATCTTTCAATCATAGCTCATGTATTTCTAGCAAAGGAAAAGTGATGGGAATGATAAACAAGCAGTAATGATGAGTAGAATATGCCAAAGAAAAGTTTAAAAGGTTAAACTAGCAAAATCTGACAAACTGGGAAAGACGTGCTATCAGTTGTACCTTTCTCATTATCCTTCCATGTTTTGTTTTGTTTTGTTTTGTTTGCTACTATAAAATAAAGAAGTTCAGAAATTAGTGTAGTTTGGTCCTTTTTCATTGGCCTGCTTAAAATATCTCATAAAACCAAAAGAAACATATGGTATGACTAGATGCCCCAAAGGGCTTTTGGAAAAAGTAATTCAGATTGTGGATCATGTTCGTATCATGTTATGCTGACATGAATGCACTCGATGAAGGTTTATGAGACAAATATTCTGTCTTAAGTATATTTATCTTCTAAGATATCTGTGCATTAATTTTTCACCCTTCACTGAATATGCATAATAATCTTCATGTGCATTTGCTTAAAAAGTAGATAACACTTCTCACTGGATGACCATCTCTTAAGCAAATGGTAATTTTCTCTATCATGAGAGCATTTTTGAATGAGAGATGTATAGATTACAAGTCCTCACTTTAGTTGAGTTGAGGAGACTAAAATTCAGAGCTGACTTGCCTGATCAAAACCAAAAGGCTGTTAATGAGACAAGAATCATGATTTCTCCCTATTCAGATATTTTTTCATTTTTGTTTTTATTTCACTTTATGGACTATAATGACTCAGAATTGACATGGAAGATGCTTGCTACTTTCCTTTTTATCATTTCAACAAAAAGTCCTGTCTGTAACTATTTGAAAAGTACTTTAACAAACATTGTAGAGCTGGTAAAAAGGAAGCGTTGGGAAGAGTATAAAAGAATTATAACCAAAATGGACAATAAACATTGTAAAATTGGAAGAAATTGTTCAAAAGGAAAGAATGACTAGGATAAGAGAAGAGGGAAAGGAATGGAAAAGGAAAAAAATGACTTTTAAAAAAGGATTAAAATGGAAACAAAGCTTTGTAAATAGGGAAGGAGAGGGGGGTGAAAAGAAGAGAGGGGATTGGGAATAAAAGAGGAATCAAAATATATCATGTACAAGTACAAATTCCCTATGACGAATATGATACTATGCATATCTAAAATGTTCCAATAAGCTTATTTTAACAATAAAGAATTATAAGTATTATCTCTTCCTGAAGACTTACTGAATGGAGAACAATCATACATTTGTAAATAAACCACAAAGACACAAATCTTAAGAGTGTGGAATGATTAACATCCAGATAGAACATAGATGTGTTTAGAATCTGTAATGTTTTATGTTAGAGAAGATTTCATGGATTGATTTAGTAAGAAAATTGATTTCACTGAAATGAAGGGTGACAGTGAAAGGACAAAATTTAGAAAGTTTAAACGTCAGCTAAGGGTAAGTAGAAAAACAGTTTTAAAATCTTCATAAGACCATTGACAGCATGTGCAGTGGTTTTTACTGAGTGATTCTATACTTATCCACTTAAAGCTGTCTCTTCCTCTACTATAATTTATATTATCTAAAGGCAGACCATACCTGGCTCAAACAATACTATTCGTGTTCCATAGTAGAAGATGTTAAAATAAAAAGTGATTGATTTAGCAGGACTGTAAAAAGTGGCAAAATATTGTGATGTTACAGAATGTCTTCATGGCACAGTTCTGTTGTTCACTGCCAAACAGCAAATTTAGGAGATTTTTTTATTTATATCCCATCACTAGCCCAGTCATAGACTTAGCAATTTGACTTTGAGAATGGAAATAAAATGATGGCTACAGTAGAAATTTCAAATAGAATCTATAATTCATTAACAAAAGATAATCTTTAGGAATATTTAAAGGGAAGGACAGTGACTACCCCAAGCTTGCATCTCTGAAAAACAGATGTTTATAGGATGGAGGAAATAAAGTAGGAATTGACAGTAATGAGAAAATATAAAGTCAAAGATAAAAATCTAACAATAGGAAACTGATAAAGTAAGTTAAACCCTGGTTCTATTTTTTGTATAAATACATTTGTTGACTTAACTTTCTCAGTTCTATAAAATTTAACATAGAGATTTAGAACTTCATTGAGGTTTCAGTTTTTAGAGATGAAAGGAGATCATTTTAAATAAAAATAATCTAGCCTGGTTTCTGGCATGTAAGAGGTATCCAGTAAGTAGTGACTATTTTAACTATGACAGAGGTTGGTTTTAGGCAGCTTAATTTTACAACTTGGGTTTTGGATTGCTTTCAAGTTTCAGTTTTGGATTGTTTCAGTCCACATTTTTGAAGATGTGAAAGGGCACAGATTAAGAACTCAGAAAGCAAGAACACAGTTTTTCTAGCAGAAGCCATATGAGTGA
Source organism: Hydrochoerus hydrochaeris (assembly GCA_004027455.1). Classification (NCBI taxonomy): domain Eukaryota; kingdom Metazoa; phylum Chordata; class Mammalia; order Rodentia; family Hydrochaeridae; genus Hydrochoerus; species Hydrochoerus hydrochaeris. The sequence continues at coordinate 47,709 of PVLA01007298.1, read as the reverse complement.
TGAATACTTCAACAGAATGGCTTCTGGGAGAAAGGCCAGAGTCAGAGAAACTCCAGAAGAAGAAAGATGAGATAAAGAAAACAGAGAAGCAAAAACAGGTGCCAAGTGGTGTGATTTCCTAGAGTACAGAGGAGGGGAGGATGTACAATGAGTGGCAATATTAGTGATCGCAAGGTACACGTGCACTATATAAAAAACAGCATACATAATAAGCAAGGGGAGAAAAGGAAGTCTGAGAGCCTTCATTGGAGACATTTCCTTCATAGTCTTACGGTACAAACTGCTTCTGCTCAGTGATGCTTTTTCTTGCCACCTTCTTTTGCCTGCAGAATGCAATTATCTCAAGCTTGTCATTGTCAGTTTCTAGCAATAAGATACAATACAATGAACACATCCTTCAATAAATTGTAGTTTGATTGGAAATTTTAGCATAGGGAAGGTGTTTGGTTGAAAAAGTCATAAACACTTTCAGGTTTTGTGGCAGACTTACAATCTACCAACACTCTTTTCAATTCAATTCAGTGTGTGTAGATGAGAACTTGAGAGAAAACAGCTAGCAAGAGAAATACGTGACATTTTATCTTGCCTGACAACCTAAAATCTTCTACAGAAGTTGTATGTGTAAATGTATGTGGAATGTGAATGGTTCTGTATATACTTACAAAGGTTACATAGGGATCTATATTTCATAGTATTTGAGCCAATAAATAGTAATAAATGTTACCTTTACTTTTGATTGAACATTCAGTGAATCTAAAATTCTAAGATGAAAATATTAAAATCACTGCAATTTTTAATTATTTTTTTCCAAATGAGAATAACATAATTCATCTTTACTTACAGATTTATTTTGGTACGGGATACCAGGGATGGAATGCATGACCTAACACTTGCCACCCAGGCTTTTGTGCTGATGAAGCTATATCCCCCGCCCTGTAATTCATCTCTAAACAAAGAAAGAGAACTTAAAATCTGTAAGTGTTGGTGTTATCTGATTGCTTCAAAGTGAGTCCCAGTTAACAGGATTTGGAACACCGCCAACATGAAGAATCTTGCTGATTACCTCATAGAGTCAATATATGACTTTTAAAAAGAGATTTTAAAAATAAAGAAAATTGCTTCTATATGTAAGTCACCCACAATTATACAAAAATGAGATAGAGTGAAGCAAAATAATTCTAAGTAAAATTAGTAATGACTATGGCATTTAGAGAAAGTCAAGTTTACCCTAAAATTAATTCAGGAAATCTTGATTCTCTCTATATATTTAAATTTACAGAACAAAATTATGATTATATATTTAAATGGGATACATAATATAGAAATAACTTAGATGCTACTTTGCATTTTTTAATTTCAACTATCAAAATTTAATTAGTTTGCTAACTCAGAATCATAAGGCACTGGGTTTACTTGTCTATGTATCCTTATTTTTGCTTTCACCCACTCAAAATGATTTTTACCCAGTTTCACCACTGTGGATTTAAATATAAACATTTCTCTGTTCTTGGGAAGTTGCAATTATGAAAAAGAATTGTTTCCTAGCACCACAGAAAGAGGAGGATAGGGTGGGCATTGGAATGTCGCTCAGTGGAAAGCATTTACCTACCTAGCACCTGTAACACCCTGGGTTTAATCCCCCACAAAAGAATTCCTTTTTCTTCATCAGCCCAAACCAGAAAGCAAGCTATGGCTCTTTTTGAAATCAATTTGTGTCTAACCCTGAGAGTCAAAGAAAATTTTTCCATCTCAAACATAATTATAGGCCCTACACTGCAAGCGATTCATCTCCGTTTGTCTTCTGCTCCCAATTCTATTTGAAATGTGTCTTCAGTACTTCTTGGCTGGATTTCTTCAATAAGATTTTGTCTCTTTTCTCCTATCCTTATGCACTGCAATTTATCCAACACACCACTCTTACAGAATGTGATTGTATTGAAAATACATTGGCTGATCATATGTTGTGGAGTGTCCTTACATTTTAAAAAGCTTATTACAGTAGAGGACACATTGACATTAACTTCCTCAAAATACTCTCCCAACATGGTTATCCCTTCTTGCCTCTTTCTGAAACACTTCTGGAAGTTCTCTTCTGTGAATGTCTTTGTGAAATGTGATCAAATGGCCAGTGCTATCCAAGAAAAAGTTACTTTAAAGGGAAAAGATGTGTATATTTGTGCCAATCTTTAGTTTGAGCCAGAACCTAGATTAAGTATCTATTCTTATTTTTAGTTTAACATTCAAATGTATCTACTTTGTACTTATTTCAAATAGACTGTAGTTGTTAACACCAGGTTAAATATTTTTCTATTTTTTGAGAAGGATGGTATTAACGCACAAAATACATATTTTAAAAATTTCTCAGCATAAAAATGTATATATGGTTTCAGTCAAAGGAACTATTTGCTTGCAATCTGGTCTTTCTGTAACCTTGTGTATTTCAATGAGATACAAGCATCCACTAAATCATGCAAAACGTAACTTAAAAGTTACAATAAGTAAATGACTAGTTGGTTTCTATACAATCTTGGATATCCTCAAGATTCTGTCTAAATAGGAAAAAAAAAAATAAGACTATCTGTATGATGTTTCCCTAAGCATCTTTAAGTTAATATGTGATCCCTAGGACCTTGCAAATATTCAGTTTTAGTCTTAATTATATCTAGTATCTAGATTTCTCATTAGAATTAACACATTAAGAATTAAGACAATAGAATTAAACCATTTTAGATGAGATGTTTTATCTCTAGGGCCAAGAACATATGTTGAATATTTAGTGTCTACTTGATTAAAGTAATTTGGATATGCAAAATTTAAACCTTCTTATATCAATTTTAATTTTTTAAAAAGATGAAGGAGAAAATACTACAATGTCACTAAAAACCACTTGTTTGTTTTAAGAAGTCTTAGACCCTTCAGCTTCCTCAAAGCCATGAAAAAAGGATTATAAAATCTAAACAAGGTTCATTGAGCAAATATTCCTTTATGTTGTCATCAAAGGTAGAAGATTTGCCTCTAATACAAAAAGTTAGAATTTTTCCATAACAATGATACGTAAAACAAACAGAAAAGTAAGTGTAAACATAGATAAGGCAGAATTTCTAACAAAGGCTCCTTAAAAAGCCTGCCTCTATGTACCTCAGAATCTCCTTACCTTATTTTCTCACCTAATCATTCTCACCATATCATTTTAACTAACTGCACAAATGAGATCTTATTTTTTTTTGTCTTTTTTTTTTTTTTTTTTTTTTGAGACAGGATCTCTCTATGCAGTTCAGGCTGGCCTTGAGCTCACTTTGTAACCCAGGCTGGTCTCAACTCTCAACAATCCTCCTGTCTCAGCCTCCTGAGTGCTGGGATTACAGGCGTGAGCCACCACACCCGGCACAAATGAGATCTTATTAATACTTTCTTTATTTCTTTACTTTTAAATGTTTTTCCTCTCCAAAGTATATTGCAACTCTCTGGTATAATAGGCCTTACTCAGAACCAATCAAATTGGACACAGTTTGATAAATCGTTCTATCACCTGAGACATCATTGAAGCCTTCAAAGGAGTCTGCTACAAATGACAATAAACTGTCGAGGAATAAAAATGCTATACATTCCCAACATAGCACAGAAAATTAACATGCGACAATTACAAGGAGGATACTGATGAGGGTTCCCACTTTCCTGCTTTCTATGGAAATAGAGAAATGCAAGGAGACAGCTGTGGCTTGGAATTTCTCTGTCTGCAGTACAGCTTCCTGCCTTGGAACTAGCCTAAGTATTTCTTCCATCACTGTGCAGAGTATATGGTCCCTCTTATTTTTGGTTCTTTACACCCTTCTTGTCTTATCCAGACTATGCTTTTTAGAGCAAGAATTTGATTATTAATCTCAGCACTGCCTCATACAATCCTTGTCTCAAACTGTAATATGAAGATTTCATCACTGCTTTCTAAGAAAGCTTTGCTTTCCTCCAGGTTTTTCTGCTAAATATTTGAAGACAAGTACATACTGCCTCAGGATCAACTCCTTGTCCTTATCCTACAGATTCTCCCTTCTGGCTCTGTTTCACTGCTGGAATCATATCACTGACACTCTCAGGCAAGTCTCTATATTTGAGAAAACAGTTCAAACTGGAGGGCTGTACAGATGGGGTTAAGTGATTGGAAAAAAATGAGATAACCATCTGGATAAATCAATTCAGACACTCGGAGTCAATTTATGTCAATATATCACTAAACAGATATCTTTTTAAGAACCTACTTCAGACCAGGTGCTGAATATATAATGCTGAAGATATAATGCTCTCATGGTTAATTGCCTAATGTGACAACATTCAATGCCAGTTATGTGTTAAATGCTTTCACTGATCCATGACTTGTATAACCTTCTGCCAAATAAGTGTGTTATCTATTAGTACAGAAAAAGTAACACAGTCAAAGGCAGTTGTGTGTGCATGTGTTTAATTATCCATCTTCCTGTCCTTTCAAATAATAACAAAGTCTGCTCTACATTGAAAACATACTGGACACATATAGCAGGTGATGTTTTGCATGGCTCCATTGTGAGATTGGCTTTCTCTAGGGGAATTTCTCCATCTGCAGTACAGCATCCTGCCTACATTTTCTCTGCTGGTTTAGCAACTCTAGGAATGGAACACAAGTCCTCACACTCCAAAGCTCATGGCCTTTGCTTTCTGCCCCAATATTCTCTGTACTTCAGTACTTCTCTGCCTCTACCAGAGATACAGTAAAAAGACCAGGGAGGGTGGCATGGCAGAAGGCACAAGTGGCTGTATGAATTCTCCTTCACTGTCTGTCATTCATACAGAGTGAATGACAACTATAAATAATTCTTCCCGCCTCTTTCCCTAAATATTTAGTCTCCCTATTTCAGAATTGCTGATAATGAAGTATTTTGCTTAAACAAAAAAAATATTTGTGATCCATCATTAAATAAGAAAATTCTTTTTCAGAAAAATATGTTTCTCTATCCAGATTCACAATAAGATGCATATATACACGATCCTTGTATGATGTTGTGCCCTAATTTAAATCATACATAAGCATATATTGTTTTACTATTGTGCAATTGACTCCACTTACTCATTCAAAGGACAGCTTTTAAGAACATTCTGTATGGAGGACTCTGAGGCAAGATGTATTCATTGAGGTAACATCAGAGAGACACTAGTTATGGTCAACAAATTTATGTAGAATGGTGTTCCCAGGTGAGAGGAGCATATAAAGTGTTGCAGGGAGTGGAGGGCTCAGCCAAAGATAATCCCTATAAGATAGATGCTGCACTACACATCCAGAAAGATGAAAGCTGGCTCAGGATTTATTAGGGCTTTTTACCATTTCTGAATGGTATTTTTTTTAAACTTGAAATTGTTTTGCTTTGTTTCCATTTGATGCTCTGGTTCAAGCACTGTGGCTTTTAGAGCTAAGCAATGTCATAACCTTTGTCTGATCATCTCTACTTTATGGACCCAATTAGAGAGGATAAAGTAGGTATTTAGGAGATTTCTGCCATCCCAACAGCCCCTAACCATCCCTAAGGATTCTATTCCTGACTACAAAGTTAATTATATTTTATTTTGTCTTTTCAGCACAACTATGCAAGTTTGTATTCATTGCTGGCCATGCTCAGAATGTCCAGCCTGATTCGCACCACTTCTTTGCTGGAAAAAAAAAAAAAAACCTACATGTATGCCATGATTTGGTAAAATCCACCAGTTTAAAGACAAATGAAACCTATTGAAAAGTATAATTTATCTTCATTTCAAAATATGAAAATGACGAGACTGTATAGGGGGATTCATTGGTGATGAAAATACCCTTCTAAGAGTTAACAAGCTCTATGATTCTGAGATAAATTTGTTTCCTAACTTGGTGCCCCTCAAATGTTTTCCAAAATAATTGTCTAAATTGTTTAACTAATTTTATGTTTGTTTCTCCCTTCTTATAATTTCAGAGACCTGTATGCTATAGTAAATTTTCTGCTATAGACTTTACTCTGAGAAATCATAATCAAATGCATATTGACAGAAAATTTGCTTTTCTGCTTTTTCTTGTGATATAAATTCGGTGCTATTAATGCATAAGATGTGTAGTTCTTAGCTTTCTCCTCTCAGATCTGAGACTTCACCATGTTCTACCCTTGAACTCAGCACCTTTCTGGTGCTAAAAACCATCAGGAAGCCAGAGCCAGGAGCCAGGCTGAGCCTCACAGTGAATACTCTGGGAAGCAGATTGACAAGAGCTCAATAATTAACACGATGTCTGACACAGAGCTCAGTAAGGATCTGCTGAATGAATGGATGTATGTGCTGCTTAGCAGTTTCAAACACTTCAAGTTGATAACATGAGGCTAATTGGCTGAGCATTATAAATGAAAATACAGAACTGATCAGCTCATTGTTTTTCCAAAGTTAATAAAAGTCTTGTGTTAGAAATATAAAAATTTTATTCATTTTAATGTTCTTTTCAATAGTTGTAGCATTGTAGAAAATATTCTCAATTATTTTATGTATTATGTTTTAATAGTAAAAGATACTTTTACAGAAAGTAGCAAGTAGTAAATTTTAAGGTAGGTTTCAGAATAACACAAAATTGTGCTGCACACAGTATCCAGTTGCAAAATCTAAGATATTTATAATTCAACAGTTCTTTATGTGGAGCTGGCCTGAATTCAACTTCTCCAAGGCTAGATAATTTGTAGACTCCATAGTGTCTTGAAAATTCCAATTTAGTGATTCTCATTGATTGCTTCAGCCTGTTCCACACTTAACTGTATCATGCATACAAAATATATTCCAATGAAAATATTTTATCATTTATTTTACACATAACTTCTTAGACTTACTTTGATTCCACAGGACGATACAGGAATTTTGATTGCCACGTTCTATCTTATCTCTAGAGACATGGGTATATTCATGCCTATGTAACTTCCAGGCTTTCACATGAATGTACAGTTGTCATACAGCTCTCAAGAACACAGGGCAGCCACTGTCTACTATCTTATTTGTTTGTCCTTTTCACCCCCAAATACATGTCTGTAGGACAGCTCCTCAAGGGGGAGCTATCACTCTGCAACATTATTGTTTTAATAGAAAAATGGCTGTTTTTTCCAATTGCCTTTTAACAGTGTAATTATATGATTTATTGAGTACTGTAATGATGTCCAGTACCCTGATATAGGATCATGATTTAACTTAGCCTAAAAACTGAAATGCTAAAAGAGTTGTCTGAATAGAAAAAAATATTTAATAGCTGTATTTGCCCTCCTCCAATTCTCAAAAGTCATTTTATGTCAAAATTAGAAAGTCAAAATAAGAGTAGGCTGTACTTTATAAAATATAAAGGAAGAGAAAAAAAGAAAAAAGTCAGATGTGAGCTCAGGAGATTTTGTTTGGCTCAAATATTTATCATTTACAAATAGCAGAATAAACTGTTTATCATGTATCTTTCTCAGTAAAACAATATATAAATATGACTCAAATACATATATAAGAACCTCTTAAATTAGTAGTATTAATAATTCATATAATGTGGATATTTTCCAAATTTAAAGCACAGTATTTTTTCCTAACTAGTTAAAAAAAATCACAGCTTAAAATTGATGTTGAGGGCCTTATTTTCTGATTCACACATTATTTCTTAAGTTAATTTACAAGTTTCATCCCAACAGATTCCCAACCATATTTGGAAAAATGTATTTTCCAATTTTTAGGATGAGTCCCAAACTATCTGACTTTTATTTTCCTGCCACATGCTTGATTCTACACAACATAGTCATGGTTATCCAGCAGATCATGCAATTAGACAATCTCAAAGGCTCTAGAATGCATGTCCAGTTCACATTATTCAGTAGCAAGTTTGCTGATGTACATTTTTTTTTTTTTTGCTCAAATGTAGTGAGAGCACATTGGGGTACTAAGATGAGAGTGCTTATCCTAATGAGTTCTCCACCCTCTGTGGAGGACTTTTTCTCTGATTATGATGGGATTTTAAGTCATGGAGAACTTCAGTTGAAAAATTGTACTCTAGGGGAATGAAATTGTTCCCAAACTATTTGATTTCTTTAAACTTCTGATGATGGACAATAAAACAATCTTCACATTCTCACCTTGAAAGAATTTTCTCACAAATCTATTAGGATTAAATTATTTGCTATTACTACTGGAAGATGGGGTTTTCCCTCTGTTTTACAAGCCTGTTTATCTCTATTCCATTACCCGAATCTTGGAATTCAGTTAACCTTAGTTCCTTGTTTTTGAGCAATTATTGTTTGTGAACAATAAAAGATACTTTTACAGAAAATAGAAGGTAGTAAATTTTAAAGTACATTTTAGAATAACACAAAATTGTGTTATACAAAGAGCCCAGTTGCAAAATATAAGCTATTTTATAATTCAGTAGTTCTTTATGTAGTTCAACAAATGCTCCCTTTCACATACGCATGTTCTTTACTAGTAGTTCTTTACTACCTTTCTTGTAAAGTAGAAACAGTTAATGAGAAATTAGTGACAAAAGAAATTGCTTTGGGAATTTTAATTACTCTTCACTTTCCAAAAAATTATATGCTACATTATATAATCATCCATTGTAGTCTTCATTATACCTCACATTCAGAAAAGTAACAAGATCGAGGCTAAAATAATTAGTAAGATGCCTGAAATTGTACCAAACCATTTCAATCTCTTTCTGTTGTAATTGTTTTCACTACCACATGCTTTGTTTCCATGACTAAAATCATAATTATCAAGTAGTAGCTTCTTCTGAGAGTCACAGAAGAAAAAACGAGGCATTTGTCATGCAGTGGGATATTTTTGGGACAGATCACTCCTGTGAGCCACATCTGTCCTTTCTCTCTTCTGCTTTTAATTAACATTTGGAAAAGAACAGTGATTTTAGCAGATAACAGAGCTGAGAAGAGAGACCCAGAAAGTGATGTGAGTTCTGTCAATCTTCAGGTTTGCCAAGAAGGTTGCGGTAAGATGTTTTTCATGGAAAATTCAGCCTTATTCAATACATATTCAAATCAATATGACCTTGAGGAAAGAATGACACAAACTAAAGGATCTTGAGATAATATAAATGGACCAAAAAAGAAAAAAAAATACTATAAGAGAAAGTAGAAAAGGAAAAAAAAAAGGAACAAGAAGTTGAATCAAGGAATAGGTTTGTTAAATGCATTTCTTGCCACTTACCTTTTCTGCTGACTGGGCTGTACCAAAAAAGATGGGAATGAAAGCTAACCAAATGATGCAGGTGGTATACATGGTGAATCCAATGGGCTTGGCTTCGTTGAAAGTCTCTGGGACACCTCTCGTTTTAATGGCATAAACAGTGCAAGTGACCATCAAGAGGATACTGTATCCAAGTGAGCAAATTAGCGAGAGATCAGAAATATCACACTTGAGCACTCCCCTAGCATTCTCTGGGTCTAGTGTCCGTTGTTCTCCATAATCAATGATGGTATGTGGGGGATCCACAACAAACCACACAAACACCCCAAGAAGCTGTACAGAGATGAGGCTGAAGGTAATCACCAGCTGGGATGCCGGACTGATAAACTTGGGCGCCGTGACAGATTTCTTTCCCTGCTCAAATATTCGGTGGATTCGGTTTGTTTTGGTCAGAAGGGCTGCATAACTAAAACACATACCAAGTCCTAGGAAGATCCGGCGGAAGGAGCAGATGATTGTATCTGGTGCTGCAATCATCAAAAAGGTGATGGAATAACAGAGAAAAATCCCGGTTAGGAGCACATAACTAAGTTCTCGTCCTGAAGCCCTCACAATCGGTGTGTCGTTATAGCGGACAAAGGTCACAATCACAAAGGTGGTGGCGATGATTCCCAGTATTGCAATGAACACCGGCACCATCGCCCAGGGAGAATGCCACTCCAGTTTGATGATGGGGATCCTCTGACACCCTGTGCGATTGATGTTCGGTCTCTGGTCCACAGGACAAAGCTCACAGGACAGCTCATCCACCTGATAGTTGTACCCTTCACAGCGCTCGCAGTGCCAGCAGCAAGGGACACCTTTCACTGTTTTTTTCCTCTCCCCGGGCTTACACGGTAGGCTGCAGACCGAAGACGGGTGCGGGTGCTCTCTGTGAGCCCACTGCATGTCTTCCACCTGCGGATATGAAAAAATTAATGAGCCTTCCATTTTCCCACCATTTATAATATCCTAATACTAGCCACAGGTGTGTAATACATCACTGAATGTTGACAGTACAAATACAGTTACCATAGTAAGAGCCTGATTTCTTTCCCTGGTATTGACTTTATGAAACCTTAAATAATTGGGTCCAATAAGTCATTCACATCATCAGCATGATGAGAGTCACTCGCTTGTCTTTATTTCTTCATTGCTAACCAATCCAACATTTAGAGATATCTTGGTCCAAACCTTTTTAATGCAAAAAAAAATTTTTTTTAAAGTTTTAAAAATATCAAGTAAAAAGGCCTATAGAGGTTTTTAGAGCTAATCACAAGTATAAACTAGAATCTCTAAAATACCAACTAGAACACAAATATATATAAAAGATGATCCATTCCTTCCTACCTTGTTAGGGGGAATTGAGATCATGCGTGTCAATTTTCAAAGGAAATGGTAAAACTTGTTACCTTAATCTCAAGTTCCTCATGAAAATAACACTATGTTTTGCCCATGTTTAAATATGATATAGAATATTTTTCTGAGTCATATGTTTCCATATTGTGCAAAAGAATATGCTGAATAAGATAACTTAATGACAGTGTCTGCCATGAAACAAAAGTAGTTTTATAGGTGATTTATAGCAGTGAAATTAGTGCAAATGAGGAAGTCTCCCTACTGAACTTAATATTTACTTTAGGGATTTAAAGTTGCACTTTATATGTTTCAGAATAACTTCATTGAATTAAAAATGTATTGGAAGGAGATGATACCAACTATTGATCTCTTACTTTGAATGAATTGATCTTACTTTGAAAAGTAGCTAGCATAATATGTGAAGTCTATGAATGGAATGATTTATTTACTGGCATAAACAGTGATTAACAGTTTATTACCCTTCAGAAAAGTATTTGCTGAATGCCTGAAGAGAAAAGGATAGGAAAGTACTATTCAGAGACCTGAGAAATCAGGAACCAACTTGCAAGCACTGGGATTTAATAATAGATGATTAAACATGGAGGAACAAGAAAAGGAGATAAAGAAATGTTATGGAGAAGCACTTATTTTCCCAAGACCAGGTTTATTCATAATTGTTAAGAACTACTCTACTCTGTTCTAATCTGCCTGCCCAGTGGTTCCCAATAGTCTTTCCCCCTGGAATCCACGTGGCCACGTATTTCCACCTTTCTGAACAGAGTTGATGTATGTGAACAATGTATGTTTTGGGAACAAAGGTATAAGATTTATGAAGCTAGGTCATAAAGGACATTTTTGTCTCCTGCTTTGCTTTCTCTTGTATCTGGCACTCCAGGGAAAGCTCCACCATCATGAAAAACCCTCAGTCATCCCTGTGAAAAGGAATGGATGTCTCCTGTCAACCAGGAGCAAAATACTTCCATGCAGTTCAGAGAGCCACCTACCAAGTCATCACCTGACCCTAGGCCAGCCTTTGAGTCACTGCAACCTGACTGAGATCTTTACAATGACCAGAGGGTTTCTGAGGCCCTGAAGGGTCCAACTAAGGCTGCTCTGAATTTCTCTTACCCAAAGTATGGGAGATAATAATTTTTATTGTTTTAAGATGTAAAATTTTGTCATTATTTGTATGAATCCTGGAAACCTAATGCACTGAGGCTGAGGTAGGAGAGCCACAAGTTCAAGGACAGCCGGGCACAGTAGCAAGAGCCAATCTGTAAATTTAAACAATGGTGGAGGAGGATGCTGGGGATGTAGCTTGGTAGTCCTTGGGTTCAATTCCTCTCACTGTGAAAAACAAAACCAAAACAAGAACAAAGACAAATACAACTCAATTTAAACCACCTGTTCTATGGCCACCATCATTCTAACATCAGTATAATAATCTATAAGAGCTTACTCTAAGTGACAACTACAACTCACCTCAAAAACACCCAAAAGTGCACGCTTTCAGCAATATTCTTTCATCAGTTTTAAGCTCTCCTTCTCTAGGCAACCAGGTGAGAGAGACTGTTCTCATGAACCATTACTTAAGAATACTTTCCTTTCTTGAATCTTCCTTAAATTGTCAAGAACAGGAAATTGTAATCCTCACCTGAGTGCTTGCAAAGAGCTCTCTACTCTCTCCATGGTGGAGTAAAGCATTCCTGTGTCTAGTTTCAAACATCCTCCTTTTGTAAAGTAGACACTACTTCATGTGTCATAACGTCACAAAAGGCTATTAGACCTATCCTTTCACTACAAAGTAAAATGAATGGGTCACAACTCTACTCATTTTCTATTAAGTTTTAATGACTTTAAAAGATTATTTTATTTACTTGTAGGATTGCAGTAAAAAAATGTCACATTGGAAGCACATAGAGGCTTCTTTTGGAAATACTGAGAAAAATTAAATGCTTGACTGAGTGGTTGAATTACTGACTTTACACCTTAATGGATGCATAAGATAATAAAATATTGTTTTGAAGGTTCTATTTCAAAGCTGCTTTTTCTAAAACCAAAATTGCTTTCCTTACCGCAGTTTTTTGTTTGTTTGTTTTGTTTTGTTTTGTTTTTGGCCACCAGGGCTTGAACCCAGAGATTACACACTGAGCTACAGCCCAGGTTTTGTTTATTTTTTTTTTAATTTTAAAACTGGATACTGCAAAGTCTCTAAATTGTCCAAACTAGGTACCAATTCATTATTCTCTGGCCTCAGCCTCCAGGAGCCCTAGGAATACTGGTAAGGGCACCATGCCAAGCTAATGTGCCTGGTGTTTTAATTCCCAATATATGTTATTTCTCAAAATGAAATAAGATACAAGCAGCAAAAAAGAATTACTTCTACTAGCTCTCATTACATACCATAAATATGTGTTATTATATATTAAATATGAAAATTTTCTTGATAAATTTTGTATTTAATCATCAGAAAATTGTTTTTAGCAAAGGAAAAATAAAGTTGAGCATATGAAAATATCACAGACTTTTAATATCTGTGGATTTTCTTTAGATAAAAATATATTTGATTAGTGCATATTATATTTAATATAATAAAGATGAAGTATGTTTTAGTAAACATGCTAAGTAACACTTCATTTTTGGGAAGAGATCTACTAATTTAACTATATAATTGGACTAAAGTTATATTAGTTTTGCATTTGAAGTTAGGAAAACCAATCACTGTCTTGCTCAAGGAAAGATTAACACACATGCTTGAGAATCTTATAAATACATAAATATTTGATATGAATAATTACTTAAATATTTGCTAAATAGTGTTTTATGACAAACTATTTGAGAGTAAATTAAACTGCCTAATTTCTACAACTTTGTTGTGTATAGAATAAGAAGCATTCAATTCATCTGTATTGCTTTATTAAAAAATTATATCATCTTTCCTAATGAGTATCAAGAAAGGCTTTATGCAAGTATTTTTAAAATTCATATTTCCCAGTCTTAATTTTCTTCTGATACTAGGATATTTTTGTCTGCAACATGTATTCTAACAAATGAATGTTAGTTACACAGGTAGATTTTTTCTGGAGACTAAAATATAGGTCATTTCTATCTCAACAGTGTTTACCAACAGTGATTCATTCAGCAAGTTTCAACCCAGTGCATTTCAAAAAATGTAAGCTGTCCACTATCAAATTCTGTTATTGCAGAAAACTACACAAACCATCACACAAACAAATGTTTTTGGGTGACTATTTTTGCTTTTCTTTTATCCTTAATTTTGCTACAATGACCTAGAACAATGTTTCACAAACAATTTTAAAGAGAAAATTACTTTTATAGCATAATTTTTTGCATGGGTTTAATAGCTCCTCAACTCAAGAATTTTTCATAACTAAAAATTAATCATTATTTAATTGAAAATTAATTAATATTTTTCATTATTCATTTATGAAACTCTCACTCAGGATAATACCTCTATTACAGTGTTTTCCAACAATACTGTGTCATCTTATTAATGTCATTATCAGATATGTGGCAACATTTAAAATATAATACAAAGAAGTAACATCTACTCAGATCATTCTTAACTGTTCTCAATTTCTCCATTAACACAGGAAAAGTTCTAACATGCAGAGATTTTTCCTATGTTAAAGGACAATTTAAAATGAAATGAAGAATATCATACATATAATAACATCAAAAATTACTTAGCAATAGTAGATTAATATTTATTCACTAAAAGCATGAAACTTTATTTTTTAAAAATAACAAAGTCTAAATAAATGAAAAGAAATCCTATGTTCATGGATGAGAAGATTTGTTTTTCTGAAATGGTTACATTTTCTAGATTTAGCTATAGAGTCAATGTAAACCCTGTAGATTTCTCAGCTGGATCCTTGGCAGAAAGTGACAAGCTGATCCTCACATTTATACAGACCTATTAGGAAACTCAGAATAGTCTAAATAATGTTAAAACATTATTTAAAAAACGTTGAAACAATCACAGTGGTTTTAACACAGTATAAAATGTACAATAATCAAGATATATAATACTGGCAAATATAAACGTAGACAGATTAATGAAATAGAATTTAGAATTCAGAACCAAACCTTTACATACATGTTCAGTTGATTTCTGTATGTATTTCCCTAATCATTAATTGTACATATTAATGTTTCATTGTAATATTTCATATATTCGTGTATCATGCTTTGCTCATATGCACTCTCCCAACTGTTCTCTCTTATTCTCCCCTCTCCCCCTACTTTTTAACCTTTCTCTAGTAGACCCACCACTAGTTTGAGATTGTCTTTTTTTAATATTTATTCTTTTTTTCTAATACCATATAAGAGAGAAATCACATGAAATTTCTCTTTATTCCATTTAACATGACCTCTAGTTAGATTCGTGATGCATGCATGACATATTATATTATGAATATAACACGATGTTCTTTATGGTTGAGTTATATTCTATCATGAATATTTTCCATATTTTCTTTATCCATTCAGCTATTGATAGATACATAGACTGATTCCATAACTTAGATATTGTATAATGAGTATGCAAGAAAATACAAATCAATATTATACTGAGATTACATCTTACCCTAGACAGAATGGCATTAAAAACACACAAACAAACAAACAAACAAGTAAACAATAAATCGTGAAAAGGATGTGGGGAAAAAAGTACTTTATAAACTATTGGTGGGAATATAAATTAGAACAGCCACTACAGAAAACAGTATAGAAGTTTATCAACAGACCAAAAGTAGAACTACCATACAATCTTGTTATAGCCCTCTTGAGTATTCATATATCTAAAGAAAATGAAGTCAGTATTCAAAGAGACACTTTCATACCCACATTTGTTGTGGCACTGTTGTTTTTTGACATGCATACCAAGAAAATTCAGTAGAAAAACCCAAAGTATAAGTAAATTAAAAAGTAAAATAAAAGGTAGATAAAAAGAAACAGGGAGATAGATCTTTGGCAAATGGGAAGGGAACTAAGAGATAGAAGATAGGGAAAGGGGGAGGGGATGAGGGATATAAAAATAATTGACATGTGAAATGCACATGTACCTACTACTCAGAATGAGTGTAATCGTTATGCTTAACTAACTAGAAAACATGGGGAAGATGATCTAGAGAAAGAGAGAGTGAGGAAAGTGAGCAAAACAAGGAGAATAAAATTAAACAATTACATAAACCACTCTAAAACATAAACGTCCACTTTTTATATCCTATATACCTAGGTGATAAACAAGCATTATTTATCAAACAAGCTGAGTTCTTAGTGTTCTTCTGTGCCACTTTTACAGAGTGGACTGTATTTAGATATTTGGTTTGATTTTATTTTTATTTAAAGAAGTATCTGTCTAAAATTTTGGTTATATTCCTAACAAATATATAAGAGGTCTACTTAAAACCAATATTGTTGCATCGTAGAGATCATAGCTCAGTAGTTCTGGGAAAGAACACCAAGTTGTAATTTTAATTAGAATTCCTCCTTCATCTAGTGGTTCCTATGAGGGTTTATGAACCATAGTTTGATTAGCACTAAATGAAAGTTGTTGTTTTCCCTCCGAAAAAGATAGGATCCAAGTGTAATTTTCCACCCTTGCGTTCTAAAGGCTTCTGTGTGAATAAGACCTAATGAGTATCAATAAATACGTGTTGAGTGGACAAAGGAAGGGAGGAAGTGAATAAGCAGTGATGTCTTCACAGGAAAGGTCGGTGCAAAAGAGTTACTGGTTTTGGAAAGTGATTCACAATATGGTTCATGAGTTTATGACTCATGATTGCCGAAAGGTAACACTTTTAGAGACACAGTCATTTGAAAGTCAGTTGAGGCCACGAGTTTTTATAAAGGAATTAGCACCCACAGAAATGGAAGAAAGGGACAAGGACACAAAGAGAACCTTGGGTAGAGACAAACTGAAGGAACAGATTCAGGATGATCGTGAAGTGAATGGGGAAAAAAATGCACATCCAGGTAGAAATGAAGGGAGAATCCAGTTCAAGTCCAAGAATATAAATAGAAAGTTAATTTCAGAAGTAAGGTACTGGACAATAATGACCAAGGATAGTCAAGTCTCCTAAAGAAACAGCTAACAGATGTAGAGTCTCTAGTGACTTTCAGGAGATAAAACTTTGCTTTTCTGTTAAGTCTTCTTTGATTCACCCTCTGGGGTGAAGTATTCTTCCCTGGTTTTTCAATAGCTTCCAGTACATAATTTTATTATAACTCTTTGGCATTCTATCTCTCTGTCTTAATTATGTGATTTGTTTATTTTCCCATCAGAAAATTAATCTCAAGGACAAGATATTTTACTTTTACCACATATCACCTATATTAAGGCTTAGCATGGAGCAGAAATTCCATGTGTGACTAATATTTAAAGTTATTAACAAATGTAATGTTTGGTAAACATGTCAATAACTACAAATTTGTAATTGCTTTCTATTTAGTGTTTTGAGTCACCTGGCTTTAGTCAGCAGTGAAATTGAGTAGGAAACGTTTATTAAACATGTGAGGTTTCTAGATTATTTCATCCATAGCTACAGAGAAACTAATCTAAAGGAGACTTAGCCCCCTGACTCATACTTTGCAAGAATATTAGAAAAACCTGACAAGTTAAGATCTTGTAAAATTCTTTGCCAACAGACAATATAAGAGGCAATATCTGCATACCTCATGATGAGTACTAAAGGTAGCCACAGAAAGAAGGAACTCACTCTTTATTATAAGCAGAAAAATCATAAATATATACATATATGTATATATATATATATACATATATATATAGTTCTTTATCCATCGATGTTTATCCATCAATTATTATGTATAATGTATTCAGGATTGGAACCTTAGTACAAGAACTAGAAGGCAATTCAAAGCAATCTACTAGCAGTTAGAACTATATATATATATATATATATATATATATATATATATATATATCAACTGAAGAACCAGAAAAAATAGGAAGCTGAGATTATCAAAAAAACTTTTGAAAATTTTCTCTGAATAAATAGAAGGTCAAATTCAAGGTTAAAGAATCCTACTGAGATCCCCCACATATTAAATAAAATATATAAATATTCAAATATATCTTGTTAAGATTTGAAAATACTGGGAAGAAATGGAATCTTAAAGGATTCTGGAAATGGAATCTTAAAGGATTCTGGAAATGGAATCTTAAAGGATTCTGGAAATGGAATCTTAAAGGATTCTGGAAATGGAATCTTAAAGGATTCTGGAAATGGAATCTTAAAGGATTCTGGAAATCCTCCCAAAAAATATGTTGCAAAGAACTGAATACCTGAAACCTGAGAAACAGAAATAATGATGGAACCATTTTTATTCCAAAGTAATGTGCTTTCCTATCTAGATTTTTGAAAAACTTTTTTAAGTGTAACATGAAGAAGTGAATAAGATGAGACATTTTATACGTTCAAATTGCCAAGTTGTTCTGCAGTCCGAGGAAGCAACAGTTTGACTGGTTGCACCTGCATAAGAGAAGTGAAGGAACAGGAACAGAGGGAGCTGTCACAGGAAACAGGAAAATAAACACAGAGATGTGAGAAACATCACCAAGATGAAGGCAACAGGACAGCTTGATGTAAGCTGCGCTATACACCTGGAGAGGTGCCAGTCCAAACTGGAGAAAGTGGAGAGTCTCTAGGAACATGTTAGCTAACCAGCTGTGTCCTGCAGAGGAACAAATACAAGGTACTAAGCAACCTAAATAAACACATAAATAAATAAATAAATAAATAAATAAATAAACAGATTACACTGATGAATATTAGCTACAAGAACAATAAAGGAAACACTTCCTTTTCAGAAAATCAACAGTAACCAAAGCAAACTCACTCTATCACCATATTCCAGTAAGTCATAGTGTGCTTATAGTGGAAAGATGATGGAGTGGGTTAGACAAAAACCGGGAAATCAGGTAGAGAAGATAACTCCTGATACACCATAGTAAGGTTTCAACATAAATTCACATAATAGAAAAGCAAGAAGAAGAAAGCAAAAGCACACTATTCGAAACAAAGCAAAAAAAAATATGAGCAAAATTTAATTATAAAAGTTGAAATTTAGTTACTGTTAGGCATCTAAAAATAAAGGCAGAAATATTGAGTGTTGACATTTTCAAAATAAGTCAGTGGATTAGCAGACTACTAAAATCATACCCATTAAATAATTTAAAAATGCTTTTAACAAGAATGAATTGAAACAAAAAGAAAAAGCCTAATGGAAAAGGAAGGCAGTAAACAGAGAAGTTAAGGGAATTAAAAACGAAATGTCAAATAAAAACCCACACAGAAAACACCGGCATGCAGAAGGGAGCTTGTGTAACAACAAAGTATACATATACAGTCCAAATCCTAAATCTTCTAAAATAATAGATGAAGAAAAGTACAGAAATAGAAAAGTTATAGAGAATATGGAATGAAACAGAAGACAGAGAATGTTGCGAAAGTAATGTGGCAAACTATGATGGAGGAACCAAAACAATTGCTATGGAAAATAAAGATAAGAGGATAGAAATATTTTGCATCTTTAATTTTATTTTTGTTTTTTGCCGCAGCAAGACAGATTCAAAGAGGTTGAAAGTAAAATACCAAATTCAGGAACTAATGAAGCAAGCGTTTTTGGTAGAGTTTAACAAGTTAAAAATCCAAATAAAGTTCAAGTTTCATCAGTGAATTTTATTTAACAACCTTTAAAAATTATGCATACAAACATTTCTGTCCCAACATAAATTCAGAAGGAAAAGAATCATAATTTTAGAAGAACCTGTGTAATCACAAAGTAGTAACCTGCCAAGTTCTTTTTTACATTTCAGAGGAAAGCTTTGTACAAAATTTATTGTCACTGAGAAAACATAGCATTTAAAAAAATATTTTACTGGGAAAAAAGTCCTGAATCTATAACACATTTTACTGAAAATTAAAGTAAACTTGAGAAATCCAGAAAGGGAGACATAAGGTAAAAGACAAGACTATCATCACTGGAGTATGTGAGAAAATTACAAGACTGTGAGCAAATCTAGTTATAAAACTGGATTTAGCTATGAAAAATTGTTTAAAAGATAAGATGCATAACTATAAACTAAAGAATAAAATTATAATAATCTGTATATAAACTTCAGGTTGTCCTGAAAGTTTTACTTGCATGTGCTTTTATGAGCAATAAAATAAACAGGAAAAAAAAATCTCAAGAAAGTAAGGTGACAAATTCCAGAGCTCAGTAAAAATGTATTTAAAAAATGGGCTATTAAAAATCTTGAAGATTTAAAAAATAAAATCTTTCTTTAAACCATATTTTCCAATGACAGTTTTTAGTAAATCTAGAAATAAATAATGCCAGGTCATAAAGATAAAATGCACCCGTTTAGAAACAACAATAACTTTCTTCCATAAACCCAGGTGAAAATATAATGAGGACCATGAGAAATAAAACATAATGAGGATGTATTATGCAAAACTTATGTGGTACAGAAAAATCTGTATTTAAATAAATATTTCCATTCTTGAATGGTTTTAATATAAAAAAGGAAATAATGAAAATAAATTGATTTATGTTCAACTCTAGAAAGTATGCAAAAATAATACATAGAGTTAAGAAAAGAAGAAAGCATTAATAAAAATAAAGAAGACAATAGTGCTAATTAATTACAAACAAAATCTATGAATGGTTTCTATGAAGTAGCCAATAAAAATTACAGGTAGCTAGCAAGTCTAATTGAAAGACAAGAGATTATAATACTAATATCATGGTCTTGCTCATAAAATATACATTGAACTATCAGACATAGAAAAATATTATGACATAGTCCTGTTCTTTAACTGTTGTACTTTTTACTTTTTCTTTCTCCATGCAACAATGATTTATACCTCTGTACAATCATCTCCATGCAAACTAGCTGTTATGGATTAAAAACTTCTGCTCAGCTTAACTCCAGCTGAATTAAATCACCATGGTGCTGGGCATAGATATTTCACCTGAAGAAAGTTGCCAGCATAAATAGAGACATGGAGAAGGAGAAGAGAGGTATTGAGGCATTGAGGTGTCGTGGGTTCTCCTACGTGTTGCTGTTCGAGCCGCTGGTTCTCCTGGAGAAGCTCTGGTCCTTACATTGAGCATTGCTTCCTGGCTCCGGAGGGGAAGATGTGTGCCGCTTGGTCTCCAGGATGAACTCTTCACGCTGGCTTCTTGGCATGTATTCGACTGTGCTTATTGTCGGAGGAGCTCTGGCCTCTGTGTCGCTGAGTATGGCTGTGGTGCTTTTCAGGACAGCCCTGGTCTTTGTTTTGAGTGTGACTTCTCAGCTCCAGCATAGAACCCTCAACCTACCAGCATAACTCCTTTACTCTGCTGACATAGACATTCTGGCTTCCACCACTGACCTTTGGGCCTTCCCAGCACACATCCGGAAAAGACACTGGCATGAGTCCTTTTTGTGGGCTCTAGACCTCCAGTTGGACTCGTGGGAGACATTGTCATGGGCTCTAGGTCTTCATCTGGACTCATGCAGGACAATGCTGTGGGATGTAGGCCCTTGGCTGAATATTCTGGGTCTTTAGTGTTGTGGACAGATTTCCTGCACTTTCTCATGTTTTACTCTGAGTGAACATCATAAAATAATAGTATAAACTCCATGTGCTGATTCTAATTGTTCTCCTCACAACCCCTGACTACAACACTAGCTTTTGCAATCTACTCATCTAAAATAGTCATGTGAAGGGCACCAGCATTCAAAGTTAATGACCTCTTCTCAATCCAACTTTCTTTAGAAACCTTCTTTTCTTTATATCTGAATCCTGTCACTGTTGTTCCTCTCTTTGTGTCATTAATGTTGGCCCCCACTTCTTGTTAGTTTCTCTAACTTTGCCATGGTTTATCCTTACTGTCTTCTGTTCTATATTTCTCTAACAGAAGCTTCAAAGTTCACTGCTGCAATGCAGTCCTGTCTATTGAGTTGCCAACCGGGATACGTCCTGTGACCTGTTGACAATTCTTGTGGGAGATAAAGCCAAAATAGAAGCTTTATGTCTGAAAATGGATTCATTATCTAGCTTACGGCACTATCTTCTTGATTTTTCTATTTTTCTCTTTCAAATCAATTTCATAAACTGCATCAGTCACCATATTTTTATTCTTGTATACATCCATGTTCTCTTCAGTCCTAGTGAAATCACACATTGTGTTTCCCTTACTTGACTACATTAAAAGAATTACAAAGTTTTACCTTTCCTATTCCATCTTGCACCTATATCACCTATATATTCCATTCTGTACCTATAAAAAATATTCTTGTTCTTGTTAACCTCCTCTATGGAAAACTAAAGTGATCTAACTAATGATAAAATAAATTTAAAAACAAGTAACATGACTTCTAGCCATCAAACATGCCACCATAATATGTCTTTTGAGCATCATATTAAACAGCTCCCCAAGATTTATATAGTCCTTTCATTTTGCGTTCATTTTTTCCTTATAAAATATTTTTGCTTTCTTTCTATATTTATTCCTAGTTTACCTTTACTTTGAAGACTACTTTGAAACACATTTCTTCAAGAATTATTTCAAATGTCCCTTTATTAATCTTTTCCTAGCTACTCAAACAATAAGCGGCCCATCTTTCTTCTCGCCTCATGCAATTTTAGTTCTATCATTTGTAAGATAATTTTATTATACTCCTACACTATAATTAACTATGTTACTAGTTTTTAATCTCCTTGAAGTCAGGGATATTATCTAAAATGTGTCGTTAAAATTCTGTATGCTTTAGATGTCTATCATGTTACTTAATCTGGCATTCCATACAAATCAGGAGTTAATGATATTTTTAATGTATGGTCTTGAGGTATCTAACCTAATTTGCAACTTTATATGCATTAAGAATTAGTAAAATGTGATACAATAAATATTCATGATCATCCTTTATGCATTTTTGAAAATTACATGAGATAATACTCAAAAAAATTCATTTTTGAGTAGTTTTTTCACTATACATGATTTCCAGGCAAGAATCTCCAGTTACCATCCTATTGAAATGTAAAATTCAATGACAAAAGTGTACAAAATGTCCCATATAATGACAAGATTTCTGAATACTTACTATGTATCAGATGTTGTTCAAAGCATTTTAGTGGATCACTTTTATTAAAAATAGTTACATAGGTTGTTGGTTTGATTTTTCCTTAAGTATGAAGGTTTAGTCTCCTTTTTGCCTTTACAATTTTCTGACCTCCAACAAAATTATCCTTCATATATTTTAAAAATTTTTACTGGGAATTAACATCAGCTGGGGGAAAACCAAGAGGCCAAACCCCTCTGTGATTCAGCAAAGTCACATTCGCTGGGGAAGGACCAGAAACCCAACCCCCGCTATCTTCTATCCTTCCTATCCTTGTGAGCCAGCAGAAGACAAGCCGGCTGGGGCAAACCCAGGAACCCAAGTCCCCTGAGAGATGGCAGAAGTCACGCTGGACAGGGGAGATCCAAGAAGCCACGGCCCACCCTATGATTCAGCCTGCTGGTGGGCCAGGAGGTGTGAGCCCCCTCCTTCCCAGTAAACAACTGGTTGATTTAGAGGAACAGGCTGAAATGATGCAATGATAGCAACTGAAGTTAAAAAAGATCTTCATTCTTGATTTGGTTGATTGACATTGTAGGTCTAAACCCAGAAGTCTGAGCAACTATTTAGATGACAAGAGGAACTGTGGTAATCATTGTTAATTTCCTATTATCTTATTTTAAATCCTATATCACTTTCATTTTTTTGTTTTGTTTGTTTTTATTTCATTTTGTTTTGTTTGATTTTATTATGATGATAGTATGGGCAGCAACTTGAAGACAACAAGATATATTATGATATCCATTGTTGATTTCCTATTATCTTTTATTTTGAAGTCCTGTATCATTTTCATTGTTTTGTTTTGACTGGTTTTATTTTGTTTTGTTTTGATTGATTTCATTATGTCTGATGGTATGGGCAGCTATTGTGATGCTAACAAGAAGCATTATGGTAGCCATGGTTGATTTCCTGTTAACCTGTTTTGAAGTCCTGTGTCACTTTCATTGTTTTGTTTTGATTGGCTTCACTGTGTTGTACATTATTTGGTTTTATTCTCTTTAAAATAAAAAAATAAATTTTCATTCTTTTTTATATGTTTCATGTTTGTAATACATAATTATTACCTTTACTATGAGAGTTTGGACATGTACATAATGCATTATCTTTGTCATCTTCCCCTTTGATCTGTCCCAGGTCCCTCTAATTATTGATCACCTTCTCATTTGAAAAAATGCTGCTTAAATTTTGTCTTTGATTCTTTTTTTTTAAATGTCCCTTTTCTTTTCCTTCTCTTTTCCCTCCATTTCTTGTTTCCTTTTCCATTTGAAAAATATCTTCTTAGTTCAGTTTGTCTATTCTTAATTTTGCCCTTTATTTTCACTTTGGGTTTCTCATGTTAGAGAAAACATGATATATAAATGTGTGTGCCTAATTTACTTATCATTACTCTGTTGAGATGTGTCCATTTTCCTACAAAGCTTCAATTTTATTTTTCTTTATGGCAGACTACTCCTCCATTGTGTATAAATGTACTTTCTTTATCCACTTAAAAAGTTTCTGAGCATCAAAGCAAACAGCAAAGAAGTGATGATATTCCTAAAGAATGGGAAGAAAATTTGCCAGCTATTCCTCAGAAACAGGACTAACACCTTTCATATACTAAAATTCATTTTGACTTGGAAATTTTGAAAATTTCTATATTACAATATTAGGTTTTGGAATCTGTTCAGGATTTAAGTCTGTGATATGTAACTTAACAAATATATTTGTCTGAGAATAAATTTCTTTATTTGTGAAAATGCATCAGTAATACCTCATCTCAAGTTTTTAAAGGACTAAATAGATGAATCAATGTAAAAGATATAAAGCAGGATGGAAATGAATATGCACTGGGGGTAACATACTCTTCATGTATGTACTGATTTTGCCCAACATCTGTGCTGTTTTTTGTTGCAAAAATAAATTGTATACATCCTCTACTTCCTGCTTAAATAAGATATTTTATTTTTATTTTCTTTTTCTAAATAACTATATTTTTTAAAATTCCAAATGTTTTATTCTTTGAACAAAATGTTTTCCAGAAAGTATATTATGTTTTATTGCTATGATTTCATTAATATGTGACTGAAATTGAATATGGGCCCTTTTTTTCGGTTGTTTAATGAAATAAGCACAATGATGAAGCTATAAAAATATGTATCTCCATTTAAAAATTAAATTGAACATTAAAATGTCAGTTATCTTGAGTTCTCTGAGACAATATTTTGCTTGAACAACTGTTCTGAAAAGTAAATTAGCATAAGTAAATAAAATCCAGTGGAACACTTATATTTTCAAAGAATTACATGAACTTTTAATACATCTAGTCCAACAGAGTGATCTTGTAGAGGTTAAGCTAGTTATGCTGATTCGTTATGAAACGTGACTCCACTGCATTTAAGTATAAGAGCTGTTTATTTTGGTTTTTGGTTTGGTTCGGTTTGGTTTAGTCTAGATTTTGAAACAGTCTTGTTATTTATTACAGGCTGGCCATGAACTAACTATGTGTCCCATGATGGCCTTAAAACTAATAGATTCTGCTGCTTCACAGTCTCCCCGGTGTTGGGATCACAGGTGTGAGCCACCATATCCATTAGGAGCTCTTTATTTCTAGACAACTGTTTGGCAATGTTTGTGAAAACTGAACCCATGGGACTATAGGTATATCTGTAAAACACATTAATGATATCCTATCAATCAGACATATGAGTAAACCCACGATGAAATATAAATGTATTTTGGAAGACCAGGACAACACAGTCTCATTGCTTACCAAGCAACAGATGAATTTAATAGGGTTCCCTTGCTCTCCTGATGCTCATGGAGCTTATATTAGGGCTCTCTAGAGGAATGATGATTCGAGATCACAGTGCTCTTGTGCTTGACTTTGCTTCAATTCCAAAGCCTATCTTTCCATGTGCATATATAGAATAATTACTTAATGTTTTATATTTGTACAAATATGCAATATATTGAATCATATCTCAAAGAAATCAGATTGAAAATAAGTGAACCAAACATAATTTCCTAAAATTGCACAAATTTTTCACTTCAGCGTAGACAAATGGAAGGTAGCATACCTATCATCAGTACATATATGAATGCAAGCATGATAATATCAAAACATTGTAAATAAAAATAGTTTTGCAGGATTCAATTAAACAATAAATAAGCAAAATATGGATATAGGACAAAAGAAAAACAAAAGAGAAAGTACATGGTACAACAAAACCTAATACAGTTTTCTTCTTACTTTATTTATGCATTTACTTATTTGTTTGTTTGTTTGTCTGCTTTCTGATACCAGGAATCAAACTTATAACCTTGTACTTGCCAGGCAGACACTTGGGCATGTGAGCTATTTCTCAAGCTCTAATTTTCTACTTTTTAAAAGAAATTCCAATAGATTGCATTAACTAAACTTATTTTTATAGGTTATTAGAACTATTTTTTTATTTGTTTTATTTTAGTTTTCAGTCTTCTTTATTGTCAAATGCTATTTTGTTTTTAAATTCACTTTATCCTTACTGTTCTTTCTTTTTGTCTTTAGGTATATGCTATTTTCTAAGGCATTAAATTATATAGAATAGTTTAAGAACATGATGTGGTTAAAATTCACCCTTTCTAAGGCCAGGGATTTAGTTTAGTAACTCAAGTGTTTGCCTGGTAAGCACAACGTCATGAGTTTGATCCTGGAATAAGAGAGAGAGAAAGAAAGAAAGAAAGAAAGAAAGAAAGAAAGAAAGAAAGAAAGAAAGAAAGAAAGAAAGAAAGAAAGAAAGAAATTCATCCTTTCTAATGAAGTCATCATTTCTCACTGGCAAATAATAGAATAGATATGAGAAGAAGCAACTAAATTGGAATTTAAATTTATGATTGATGAGAATGATATCCCCCTTATTTTCTGGAGAACATCATGAAAATGATTAATGTGTTGTCTACAACTAAAACTGAAGAGATAAGAATATTTAGAATAAATTATGGCATCAAAACCAAGGGAAATGCTTGCTGGTAAAAGGGAAACAAAAACAAAGAACACTAATATCATGATTTAAAATAAAAACATCAATAGCACAAAAGAGATGTAATTTATCACTTTGATAGATCCATGGGAAACTAAATCTCACCCACAAGATCCAAGAAGATGAAGGTACAAATTATAACCAGATTACATGACCATAGTGCCCAGTTAGGCTTCAAAGAGTGACCATAGCTGCTTAGATATGAGGAAGCAAAATAAGTACATGAGAAAAGAACTTTCAAATGATTTGTCAGTTCAGGATATTGTCTTCACAGTCTTGACAGAGAGGTAGACAGAATTCAACAAGGACTGGTTAAATACGTACTGCTTCCTTGCTAACAGCCTTGGTAATGCTGGGAACAGCTATGACCAGGATCTCGGCTTTGAAACACATACGTAAGTCATTCTGTAGGCCCATCCATTAATTATTGAATGTAAACAACTACCACAAACACCTGTACTTATTGTATTTCTTATATTCCATATTCTTATCAATTGATCAAATTACTATTATATTGGTTACAATTGTAATGTTCTTATTATCAATTGCCAAAGTAATTTGAAGCAAAATCCTGAGAGCTTCTCATATTGGGTTTCATTACTAAATGAAGGTTCAACTAGTGTTTTTTTATTGTTTTTAGATTTTATACCTTTGTCTTAGTTTAATATTTGGTGAGTTTATCTACATGGATACAAATGCACAGAAAATTTAATATGTCTAGAATAAAATAAATATGGACTATGAATGTTCTCAGGATGTGAATTCAACTTCGAACATTATATTTGAATTTACTCTACTTACATTTTGGTAATGGCCATGAAATGCAGTTTGATTTGCTGTAAAAGGGCATGCCAGGGAAGGCCTCTGTCTCAGAATTTATAAATAAACAATGTCTCTTCCAGTAAAGCATTAACAGCATTGAGTTGACAAAAGTGTCTGCTCCCTTCTCTAAAATGCTAAAAACCCAGCTTCAACACTTTCTTACCCTCCTTTCCCCAAACAAATTCCTTTGGGGACTATATATAATTCTAAAATTATATCCCATTGTTTAAAGTAACTTGACCAAGAGACAAAGAAATTTGGGTCCATGAAATGAAATGACTCAGGAGAGCAGAAACAACTTGGAATAATTTCAATTTTCAAAGTGAGGCAAGTAGTTAAAACTAGTTATTGTTTCATATTTTTCAGATTGACACTTACATTGTCACACCTCAGACTCAAGGATTACAATCCAACTCTAGGGCTAGTGGAGGAGCAGTCATTCCCTGAAGAATTTAAGTATGCAAGCTTTGATAAGGTTTAGTAAGAAACCCTTCTTCTTTTTAAGGCAGAACTTCCAGCTTTATAAACATCAATCATGGTTGAGACTATTAAAAATGTAAAAAAATTGTCAATGATTCTAATTTATTTTTGTTAAAAAATCATTTTGCCTCTGAAATTCCATTCCATCACCCTTAATTTCTTTCCCTAATCAACATTCCTTCCTTAGCATCTTTAAGTTTTTTTAGAATCCATAAACTACTTGAAACAAGAATGGGTATAGTAATAAATATTATTTTAAAGGGATGATTCTTAGAGAAAAACAAAGAAGAAAAATTGAAGAAAAACACAAGACCATGCCCTGTTCCTTCCCTAAAAAATAAGCAGCCAGCAAGGAAGAAATAAGATCCTTTTTTTCTATTATTCACAGGAAATTTGTGTCCAGCAGACACTGGCAAAATCAGTTGTACCCTGCTGGTGACTTCCTCTCTATGATGATGTTTTTAGGACGAGAGCTTTGAAATCTTAGGACAAAGCCAAAGCAGTTGTATTGAGGTGAAGCTTGATCTTATTCAGAACCCTCTCCCATAAGAATAGTAAGTAATGTGAAAGCTGAGCTAGTTATATCTGAAAAGATAGGTTAGGTATTGTGCTGTCAGTTCCCTCATCTCACTTTTTAAACCATTATTTTATTTTATTTTTTATTACTACGTGTTTTCAGTATATAATGTTATATTCCTGGTGGAGAGTTGGCCATGTATATAGCATATCTTAATCATCTTTTAATTCCCTTCTCCTTCCCTCTCTCCCTCTTCCTCCATCTCTTGATCCCTTCCCTTTTCCAAAGGTTCTAGTTCCCTATTCCTATTGTCTTTCTTTTACTTTTCTCTTTATTTATATTTTGGATTTCTCACATGAAAGACACCTCCTCTTTACTGACCCCATGCAATTTTCTCTCTCCTTGGCAAAGGGCCCTTTGTTAGAGCTACTCTATGCTTCTTTGCGGGATCTATCAAATCCCTCAGGATGACATCTTTTCACTTTAGTAAAGCCAGAAGTGGTAACCAGGAGGAGCTTCTGAAATCCCCTCCATTGTTGTACCACCCTGCAAACTGTAGAACTCTGAGAATAAAGTATTGAAAAGGAAACTCTAGCTAATGCCAATATAATGCATGGATCTAAAGAAAGTTTTAAAAGGTTTCTCAGAACTCCTTGACTCATTTACCACCATGTCTAATGCATCTTTGCATGCCTAGAGTTACAAAAGGTATAGTAAATAGAAAAACAGCAAACCTGAACTCAGAACCAGAAAACTTAATCATAAAGTCACCCTTTCAAATTCTGTACAATGTTATCTAAGCAGCATATTTCAAATGAGCATTATCAAAATTATCTCAATGGCCTTTAAAAAGAGAAATAAATCATTGTTCAGTATCAAAAAATAGCAAGAAATCAGGAAAACAAAGATATATTGTAAAGATCAAAGAGATGAACATGTTCAGACAACAAGAATACCTTAGACATAAGGAATTCAAGAATTATGCCCCAGCATGGCTCACATATGTAATTCCAGAACTCTGGGAGGCTGAGCCACGAGGGTTGCAAGTTCAAGCCCAGCCTGAGCAGCTTAGAAACTTAGTGAGAGCCTGTCTGACAATAAAAAGTGTTAAAATGTCTAGGGATGTAGATAAATGTTAAATCCCCAATACTGCAAAATAAAACAGAATTAAGCCAAGTGAAGTGATAGCACCTGCAACTAGTGAAGAGAGCTGGGTACTGACTCCAAGGCCCCTTACACAAATTTGGTTCAGCTTATGGTAGTGTGTAAGTGGTGTGGGTAGCATGTGGAAACAGGCTGAAGAAAGCTGAAAAGTCAGAGGGAATCAGCAATAATCTGGAAGGCTGGTGTTCCTGGGTGTTATCTGTACGAGGTGAAGAAGAGTGGAAGCTCTTCCAGCTCAGCAATGGAGTCTAAGCCTCATCTCAGTTACTGCTGTGCTGGATAATTCTTCAGTACGCCACACTGCTACCACAGTTCCACTGAAAGCAAGAATGGTGGCTTAAACCCATAAACCAAGACACTCAGGGGGACTGAAGTACGAGAACTGCAAGCTTAATCTCAGTCTATACAATTTAGCAATTTAGCGAGGTACTTTCTCAAAATTTAGAAAAAATAAATAAATAAAAAGGACCGAGGATGTCATTCACGCAAAAGCTCTGGGCTCAATTCCCAGTATTCCTAAATAAGTAAGTGAATAAGCAAACAAACAAGTAAAATCCAGTTGGAATGGCTTAACGTCTTAACACTAAACAAGAGTAGGGGGAAATGTGTTTTTTAAATCACAACTAAAAGATTCTGAATGGATTTGGTGACTCCTCCCAACTGTATAAGCGTATTCAGTCCAAATTGGGATTTCCAGAACTCCACATGGTATGAATGTGAACTATTATTTTAAATTGGATCTGAAATTTTCAATCTTACTTTTCTGCTATCTAGGCTCAATTTAACAGTAGCAAATTTACTGCCTGTGAAAGTGACACGTGTCTCCATTTGCCACTGGATATATCATATTTTCTCTTGAAATTCTCTTCAGTCACTCCCTCATCTTGTACGTGTAATTGTGTCAGCAGACATGATCATTTTATGATCTCAGAAAGATAAAGCAACAAATGCATTGCCACTTGAAATCTAACCCAAAGACAGAAAGCTGCCGTCAAAGCGAAGTGCAGACTATATTCAGATACCAGCAGCAACACATTCTGAGCTACTTTTGCTGAGTTTTTAAAGGCATTACTGAACTTCTAATTCAAATGAAAGAACATAAAAGGCTGAGCAGTGAGGTTTACAAATCCACATAATATTTAGTCTATATTAGTGATTATGCCAAAACACTGATTTTAAGTACCAAGTTACTACTAAGATTTCCAATGATAATTATTTAATATTCATCTACTTTTAAAAAACTGAAAAGCAACTGATCTATTTAATGGAATAGAAGAAACAATTAGAGAAAAGTTAAATAAATTTACTGCTTTCTTGACTCAGAAATTCTAGAAAAATGCTTATTTATACTTTAAGATTTCAAACAGCTTAAGGGAAGTGCTTTTAGTGAGGCTTGAAATTGTGACTTATAAATGAATTGATAAATAAATAGAAAGCTCTGTACAGAGATGAAATGAGTCAGGAAAAACCAAAGAGTACAACGTAACATAGGAAAATAGCACCGTGGATAAGATTTACTGGTCAAAATATGTCCTTTTTGGATAAGAACACAGCACAATAAGTAGTTATCTATTATAAATAGATTTCTTTCTTTAACAAGTTTCTCCAAGAATAACAAAAATGCTAAAAAAGATCACAGTAATAATTCTATAAATATTATTTGAAAGTATTCATATTCCAATGTCAGTGTATAAAATTAAGCAAGTCTAGGATTGACAACATTTTTAAATAAGATAAGGACAGTATTATTATTCAGTAATAATGAATAGAATGTCTATTTGCCAAACTAATTAGAATTGCTAATAAAATATACCTGTGACAATCTTGTAGTTAATTTCATTTTTATAACTGTTTAAGAAATCATGAGAGTTTTTTTTTAAATATTATCTTTTATTTGAGCTTATTGTAAGACAGCAGAACTTTACTAGTAGAAATGAACTTTTTTATACATGACATTATTAGTGATTTTCTTTCTGTTACAGACATGCTAAATGATCTACTGATCCTACCATATCTAGAACTACTCCAATTATCATTATTAGCTGTTGGGAGCAGTTGAAGCCGAATATCCGTGCAGGGTTGTAGCATGGCTGGGGCATGGCTGAACTGAGAATGAAGAGACATCTCAGGACCAAAATCGACCACAGCTGAGGACACCTGGCTCCAACCCCAATTAATAGGATGGAGATTGTGGCTGCAGGCATTTCACTTCTGTAGCGAGGTTCACCTGGAGTCTTTCTCTGAGGATAATCTGTTGCTTAGAAGGGTCCTGAACTCCTCCCAAGGCTTTGTTTAGGTTTTGGCATTTTCCACTTCCTTGTTTGACTACTAAATAAATACAGGCTACCCAAAGACAGTCCCTGTCTTAGCCCACAGTCTGGAACTCTGCAGAGGGTTTTGATCCTCCTGGAGCCCTCAAAATCTTACTGCTTATCTCACTTATTTAAGCCTTCACTCATGTGGGAGACTGGGGATCTTGGCCAGTTCCTTGATAATCGGTACCTTCCATCTTGGGCCTCTTTATGTAAAAAAGAAAAACTACAAAAGTAGAAAAACAGAAACGAATTTAGGATGGTATACTATAGTATCACTAGAATGATACTGGTGTGATCATTGTGGTCTACAAACCACATACTCACAGATTCTCCTTCATTCACCCATGAATTACCTTTTATTGTAGCCATTTCAAAATTCACTGGTTCATTTCTTCCACTGTAAAATTTTCCTGTGATATTCAAGCCATTTTTAAACTGCATAAACAGTATTCAATTGATATAAATAGCCTTACAACAATTATTTACTAACTCCTTGGAATTTAAAAATGTGATTCAGAGGCCAAATATTAAAAAAAGGTAATACAATCAAACAATTCCATTAAAAACAGATCCTTAAATATACTAAACTAATTTTGTGAGGGGTAAATCATCTTGCTGTCCAAGACTTTCCCTAAGAGTACAAATTGAAGGAAAAAATATGGAAACAGTGTTTTTCCAAATGGGAAGAGGACCAGGAGAACCTACATTTGAGAGGAGTAGGAGATGAAAAAGAATTAAGATGTGTCGTGTACAAATAGCAATTCCCTATGATAAATGTAATCATTATGTACTGCAGACATACACTAATAAATTTTTATTAGAAAAGAAAAGAAAAGGTTCCACTTTCATCAAAGGCATCATTTCATACATTTTGTCTTTAATATATTAAAGGAATGGGCATACTCTAAATTTATTCCAAACTATGTGAAAACAATATATGCTTAGTAAACAGTTGATATAGTCTATGTTTTAATTGATGAGAGAGTTCTGGTTTAGGGGTATTTATTGTTATGATCTGTGTCTAGATGTTCCACCAAAGCCTCATGTGGTCATGGGGAGTTGGGCTTTTTCTGAGGTAGCTGAATCAAAAGTCTGTGCTTGATAGGTTTAAAGATGCTGGGATTAAGGTGCTGGATCAATCCACTGATTGGATTGGCACTGCCCTTACCCTGATGGAGTGGATAATGGTAGAGAATGAGGCTTGTGTTTTCCTTTTTGCACTTGCTGCTTTTCCTGTCTTTGCCACCACAAACTGCCTTGTGCCACCATACCATGGAGCCAGCTGATTAGGACTGAAACCTCCACAAGCTGTGAGGTAAATAAACGCTTCCTCTTCTAATTTTGGACATCAGGTATTTTGTCTCAGCAAGGAAAAAAGTAACTAAGACATTTATTATACTGACTTTCATCCATTTAAAGAAATGAAATACTAATTGCTCCTTGTTAAAGAAGTAATATAATCTTAGTAAGATATTTAAATGTTATACAATAGTTGAAATTAGGAAATAAAATTTAGATATAATTTATTTCAGAAACAAACTACACTTCAAATGGAAAAGAATTCCTGGATCTACTGAAAGATGAATGAAAAATAAAATGTGTTCTATACATACATTCAATGAAATACTATTTAGGTTTAAAAAGGAGAAAAGTCTGCAACATATAATACCATGGATGAACCCTGAAATTATGCTAAATGAAATTAGCTAGTAACAAAGAGAAAAATACTGTGAGGTCCCACTTTTAGAAGGCATATGAAGAAATTAAAATAATAGAATTGGGATCTAAATTGTTTTTGTCAGGGGCTAGAAAAAGGGAAAAAATTGAAAATTATTAATCATGGGCATAAAGTTTAGAGAAGAAACAATAAATAATTTCCAGAGATTCACTGTGTAAAATTGCACCCGTAGTTAACAATAGTATATTGCTTGAATGCTAAGTGTTCTTGCCACAAAAAATCATACTCCTAAATGTGTATGTTGATCATCAATCATTACCTACCAAGAATATTACAAACATTTATAATATCTTCCTTTATTTTAGTTATGAGTGGCCACATTGAAGTTAAACAATGTCAATAATGTTAAAAAGTAAATGGAACTATTCTTCTATAAGACTTTTATAACATTAAAATTAAAATTTGGAATAAGGATTCTGCTGTAATTTGTTTGGTGCCTTCAATGCCGTGACAACTGTTTCCAGCTCTTTAATGAATTGGAAATCATTACAAAGGGATTTAAGATATAGCTAAGATGAAAAACACTGAGCAAATGTAAAACCAGTATCAATAGCA
Source organism: Hydrochoerus hydrochaeris (assembly GCA_004027455.1). NCBI lineage: Eukaryota > Metazoa > Chordata > Mammalia > Rodentia > Hydrochaeridae > Hydrochoerus > Hydrochoerus hydrochaeris. The sequence continues at coordinate 13,373 of PVLA01007298.1, read as the reverse complement.
TTGCAAAGGAAATCAAGGAGAAGTAACAACAAATTGAGATATTAATCCCTGAAAAATAAGCCATGAAAGAACAGTATCTTTGAAAATTTACGAATAAAAAATAATGATTCAAGGTCATACTCTGACAGTTCTTTAAAATTCCACTCTCTCATCCATCTTAAAATTAGTGTTTTTTTAAACTGTATGCCCTCGAGTTCAGCTGTTCCAAATATACACATAAAAGATTCACAGCTATGTAACAAAGAAAATTTTGTTTCTTGTCTCAAAACAGCGGGCCACCTAAAAACTGAGTAGTTTCTTAATCTGGTTTTGTTTTATATTTTACATAATGTAGGCACAATTCCATGCTTCTCTTATTTGCCTCATATAGTGAAGCTGGCAAAAGCGTCAAGTAGCTATTGTTTGCAAAGAGGTACTTTGCAACCTGAGCATTTAACAGTGGCGACAGGCTCCAATTAACTGAGTTTTTGTTCTCCCAAGACATACTTAAATTTTACAAAAAGAAACAAAAATGTCAAACCTGAATTTTACTTTTAATTTTAGTTTACCACAGGGAAAAAAAAAATACTTCATATTCAGATCAGAGCTGTTGGTCAAACACTGAGAGACCAGTCACATTCCAGGCAGGGTTAGCAAGCTGTTTGTCACTAAAATTGAAGTGAAACCACCTGGCGACATTTTAGGGAGGATGCCTGCTGCTGCCAGCACCTATGGTTTTGGTACCATGATGCAAGCGTTTTTCTCAGTAATGTCCGGTATTCTGTGACCTCACTTATACCTGTCTCACAACAGAAATTATAATTTTTTTTCTAAAACTATTGTTTAATTCACTTAAGGGAAGTTACTCTCTTGTACAGTATTTAGATTTTGTGCTGAATGCAAACTACAGGCACCAAGTCAGTTCAATGTCTGATAGTTACTCATATCTAAACAGTATCAAGTTTGGAAACAATCCTTTTAAATTCCTGTTGTTAAAAATGCTCAGACTAAGTCCTGTAATGCTTTCATTCTTTTGTTTAAATTGGTTATGTCCATTTTTGTTTTGCTTGATTTTATTGTGTGTGATAGTATGGACAGCTATTTTGAAGAAAATGAGAGATATTATGGTAGCTATTATTGATTTTCTGCTGTATTGTTTTGAAGTTCTGTATCATTTGCATGATTCTATTCTTATTTGCTTTATTCTGTTTTGTTTTGTTTTATTCTCAGCAAAAAAAAAAAAAAAAAAAAAAATTACGTGCTCAGCTTTAGGCACCAGGATTGGAAGAACAGCTTCCTCTCACAACATAAAAATGTATCTTTCTTAGTCAACTAAAATAAGAGTTAATCTTTTATTCACTTAGATTTCATAGCCATAACATTTTGATTTTCATCTTAGTCATTTCCTGGTTGCAGAATACACCATGACTTTCCAACCCTCTTCATTCCTAAAGTTAACTTGACATTTTCTTTTGGCATCTGTTGCATTTTTCTTTCCCCTAGCTGTTTTTATTTTTCTAGTCTCATTTTTCTCTATCAGCATTTTGTCATGTGCCACATACTCATATTTTCTGGCATTCAATTATATTATATTTCATTTCAGCTCACCTGCACCCTCCTACCAGGCAACCATATAAGACAGTGGTGGAGGAAAGATCTCTGCATCACTGAGCATGAAGTGCAACATGAATCCTCAGCATCTGTTAGGTAAATAACTTGTTAAATTGTGACTTTAGGACTCTATGGATTAAGCCACTCCAGCTGTAACAGCGAACTTCACTGCATGAATGTAAAATAAACTAGAAATTAGAAATTCAAAAATACCTCCTGTACTCTTATGTAGCAGCATATCTACTCATGAGGACTCAAAGTCTCTAAACAATGAATAATTTATTTTAACTGTTTCTATTACACATTTATTGGAAAGTTAAAGAGCTTTTGCAAATACCTTCTTTTACCTGAATACCACTGATGCTACATTATAAAACTATTAAAATTTTTGAGAAGTATTCTTTCTATACTACCATCCATTAGGGTTACCATGACAACTCTTCCCTAACTAACTGCTGGAGGAAAACCAGATATAGCAAAGGGGAAAATGTACACACATACACACACACACACACACACTCTCTCTCTCTCTCTCTCTCTCTCTCTCTCTCTCTCTCTCTGGGAATAAATATCCAAATAATTCACATTTTCCCTCATGAATATGCCAAAATTTTGAGATCCTCAAATTTTGAATTTGAAAAACAAGAATTTCAGGAACATGAGTAATGGCCAGACTCCAACTGCATCCCTATGATATTTGTTATTCTTTAACAAAGGTAGTCATCTACACAATCAACAGGCAGCCACTCTTCAAAAGTGAGACAGTTCATAAGGTTGCCTTCAAAACCACATGGACATAGCCAGTCTAGAATGAGGCCCTGGCTCATGAAGCTCATAAATTTACTGTCTATCACTACAAGACTCCTCGGCAGTAAAAGTCTAGATGTACAAGAGAGAGAATAAAGTCATTAGAGACTATGTAATTGCTCAAACTATAAATTAAAGTGTTTATTAACACAAGAGACTTTTAAATAGATGAAGATTAATAAATAAAAATAAGTCAAAAACTCAAAACTTAAACTAATGCAAGGGGACTTCAAAAGAAAAGATTTTTGCCAAAGGAAACCCCATAGAGATGTAGTACACAGATGCAGCAATTAATTTTAACTTTATGAGATTTAAATAAGATTAAAACACCATACTGACAATAAAGTTTATACACAAGAGCATTAGTAATCTATATGCAGGACCAGGTGGGACACTTCAATCTCTCTAAACTGGTATTTACCATTAGGCAATAATATAAAAGGCTCATTTTAAAAATTAAACCAAATTCTGGAGATAGCAAGATTTCAAGTTGCATGCTGTACCCTCCCATTTTGAAAAGTTGTCTCCATCTGCAAATAGGTACATCGCTCCCACCTTTATCTTGCAAAGTGTTCCTGGACTTAATTCCATTTGTGATCCAGGGAGAAAAATATCTATCTCCTTTCATAGCAGAAAATTAAAACTATTCCAACTACCCAGGGATTTCTTATACCAAGTATCACTGTGTAGCAAGAAAGAAAAACCAGAAAAAAAGCCAAAAATTCTGATATTTTATTCAACAGAATAAAGTCTTCTTTTAAACACTTCAAATACAATAGAGATTCAAGAGGAAAACACATTTGTACATATAAGATAGTATTCTAACTGAACATAAGGAATAAAAATCTACTATTTAAGATTAATGTTATAATTGCTGAAATAAAAAGTTGAAAAGACTGGAAAATAAAATTCAGAACATTTAGAATGCACAAAACAAAAAGATAATTAGGTGACAATATGGAAGCAAAACAAAAGATTATACCACACAGGATAAATGGTTTATATAATTTCAAAAAGAATATAGAAGATTGAGAGGAAGTATAATATCAAATAAAGAATACAAAGACATGTTCCAGGGCTAAAGGATTTTCTCTTCACACTGACAAAGACAACTAGGTCCTCTCTGCAAGGAATGACAAATTATACAGTCAAGGAAAGTACAGTTATACTTTCTTATTAAGGCACTAATTACTTATCCTTAATATTAAAAACAACCAAGTCATTCTTTTAAATATTGGTCAGAATTTTTCTATCAGCACTTCTCAATCAAAAAACTGTCCATTTAATAGTAAGCAAGGCTGAAACTATTCCTTAGATATTTTCTGGGCATTTTTCCTCTTCATCCTTCATCAAGGTTCTTTGAGGATGTATCCCTAATTTGAAGGAAGTACACTAAAAAGGAGAAACTTAGAATCAGTGAAGTGGTACTCCATTCCACGGAGTAGTGCGAACTCACAGGATGGTGATTGTCCAGCAAACTTAGAGAAAACTCAGCAAAGCTAGGAGCAGAAGATGCAGAACATGAGTCTCTAAAGCAATTAAAGTAAGATCTGTGAAGATACATAAGACCCAAGCAGAAAGGAGAAAATGCAAACTGGTAAAGAAAAACAAAATATTGATGACCAGAAAATGTGTTTTAAGTTTAAATGAAAAGAAAGCTAAATGTGTTAGAATGTTAAGCAATAGACTGAGAGTATCATAATAATAATACAAAAATTCATCTGACTTTAATGCTTGCAGCATTGTCTTTTGAGTGGCCTTTGGTTTATGGAATCAGATTTTTGGAAGTGAAGACTTAGCCTAGAACTTAATTTTTACATAATCTTAAGGATATAAGTATTTGTTGCTGGGTTTTTGTTGGATTGTTGAACGGAACTATTCGCAGCCTCACTGTTTGAATGTCCACCTTGTATGCTTTAATTTTGTAACTTGAACAACTATATCTAGAAGACAATATGTAATTTATCAACTAGTGATTTCTTACTATTTTTTTCTTTTTCTTTGAAATTTTGTATTGTTTCTTCCCTTTTTATCTGTTTCGCTGCTTTCTCTTTAAATAAATTTTTTTTAAAAAAAGAATGTAAGTATTTGTGTGATTTCTGTTTCTAGAGTCAATAAGGGATCATGTAAAGACTTTTTGTCTTCTCTAGGCCACAACATCAGTATTAGAAATATAGTCATGTAAAAGTGAAAGTATGATTTCTTTAAAATGTACATACATTGGAAGAAAAGAGCAGAACAAATTGCATATATTTAATATATTTTCTTCTAACAAGGAGTCAGGACATGTCTCATATATCTCAAAATGTTGAGACCAGAAATTGAGGAGTATATACATTTTTACAAAGTCACAAAATTTGCCAGAAAAAAAGCCAGAATATCAAAACAACAATATGAAAAAAAACAAACACAGGGGTTGGATAAAGAAGACAATGTGAAGGGTAGCAAAGGTAACCCTCATCTTTCTCATAAATAATCTGGTAAAGAACTTGGTAAATGCAAACTTTAAAATATAAAATGATATCTGGAGTTAACATAAAACAGTAAAAACACTTAAAAGAAGTTGAATCTCTGTGAAGGTACAAAACTTTGCAAAGGTAGAATCAGACATTCGTGCTTTCTATTTCAAGAAATTTTCTAATAAGAAAAGTTCAAAAAAGTTGAAATAAAAATTAAAACACCATTTGAAGTGACACATCAATAATCATCATCAACCAATGTGGGGACTAAATGCATATTTCTAAACTCAGCATATGATGATTGTTCAATGAGCCAACCTTTGTTTTAATAAATACACAGTTACATCAAAAGCATTACTATTGTTACTGGCAGAATAGTGAACTACTTTAAAAGATGAACATAAGCAAACCCACTGATTTCAGCTGGAATATAACAAATAACTGTAGTGAATCCTGTTGGACTAAGTGAAGGTGAGTCAGGTCAATCTGTGAAGAGTGTCTGAAAGCCATGTAAGAACAAAGATATGACAGACATAAGAAACCTCGAATGTATCATGAACACATGGCAAACCTGGGTGCAAAAAGTGATTTTATATCCTACTGCTCTTTAGGAGCTACAGATTTTCCCCACATTTTATAAGGTTGGCGCTGAAGCTAGAGCTCCAGGACAGTCCTTTGCAATTTTAATAACTAACTAGGGCTGGGGATTTAGCTCAGTGGCATAAGTGCCTGCCTCGCAAGTGCACAGTTGTGAGTTCGATCCCCGGTAGAAATAAAAATAAATAAATAAATATCTGAATCTTTGGATATGGTTTCCAACTCTGTTTTCACCTTTTTTTTTTCTATAAATCTATGTCTTTATGTCTTCCTAATCCAAAATCATCCAAGGCAACCAGAATTCCATCTATTTTCTCTTTTTCATTTTAATTAGATACAAAGTGCACTGTACTTTCTTTTATTTTTTTAAGCTATTTGCTTTTTTTGGATTGTCTTGCAGACTGGCTGAGAGACTGTATCTATTGTCTGACACTATTGATCGACCTGACTTGGAGGCATGGAATCGACACTTCATGTGAAGAAGATCCCTGATGAATATCGGCTCTATTAGGCAAGGACAGTATAATATGACTCATAGTTTTCTGTCAGCCCTATTGAATTCCAAGTTCTGGTCCAGCACTGGTTTGCTGTCTTCTTAAGTTCTCTGATTGTTGTTCTCCCAGTTAACTTGCTTTACTATACAGTAAGGTTACACAAAAGACCTTTCAGGAAGCCAAATAAAATCTACTACTTGAACTATGACCCTTTCCTTCAAATCTGAGCAAAGAAATAAAATAACAAGCAAATCACCAAAATGTCAATGCGAGAGTCAAGAAATTATAACTGTTTATATACCTGATATTTTATTGTACTCACATTTATAAGCCACTGGCTCTTTAAAACAACATTCTATTTCATAAGGTATTACTATGTTTTACTTTCTTTTCATGTATTTGTGCCTCCTGCTCTGATAGCTTAGCTTTCAAATGGCTTTCATCCAAACATACTTCTCTCATCATGTACTAAATAGTCCTCCCTTCCCTAGATCTTCAGCCACACTTTTCCCAGATAAACTAATAAGAAGAAACATTATGCCAGCTAGAGGTGTAACTCAGTGGTGGTGTGTTTGGCTAGCATGTCTCAAGTCCTAGGTTCAATACCTGGTATTGCAAAAAACAAGCCATCAAAAAAGAAATATGAAACAAGAGACAGAAACAGTGCAATATGTAATATAAGAGCTTGTATCTTTGTCAGGTGTACATCTACAACATCATGGAGAACTATTGTTGTTTTGCAAACCTTGATCTCATCATCTGTAAATGCATGTAACATTTGCAAAGCCAATGCATCATCTGCACAAGTGTTGTATAATATTTAAAAATAAAATTTCCACCAAAATTTTGAGAAATGATTAAAATAGTTGATATAAAAAATACAAAAAAATATAGCACTTGATTTATAGCATAAAGCAAAAATTATGAAGAATCAATTTCCTTACCCTTTAATATCTCTACTTTCAATTGTCTCCGTGTCTTCCTTCTTTTAACATTCTACAGGAATCCCTTCAAATTTAACTGGGACTTTTCTCTTGCCATTTTTGTATCTTCCCATTCTTTTTTTATATTTTGCTTTTCTATTCTTTAAAAACTAAATAAAAATTCACAGATTCTGGCCTCATGGGCCCAAGTCCACGTGTTTGATGCCCGTGAATCTGGTACAGGGTATGATGTCCCTCCAGTCTAAATGGGTAAGTGTGTATTTTTCCTTTTATTATCAAATTCTAATTATAAATTAAATTTATACTTTCAACTTTCATTGATTCTGTTGTTCCTTTTCTACATTAGCAGGTCAGTCTTCTTCAGAAGTACAGGATGATCAGTCTTTGACTCCACGAAAACTTTCTAGAGTCAAACCCAGGAATCACTTGCTTCTTGCTCACTATATGGCTTTCAAGGTTTATCATGAACTCCAGGGCTTATCATGGCTGTGCTATTTCAGCAGGAAACTCTGTCTATACTTTAAAATCCTTTTTGGCTCTTAGCAATATGTTCCTAAAATTCCTACTAACATAAGTAGTTTTCAGGTCTAGGAGTATAACTTAAAGCATAACCCATGTAGGCATGGATGCAATACTTCCTTCCTGCATTCTGAATAGTCTCTCATTTCATAAGACACTTGCAATTTTGAGAGGTAAAGCTAAAAAGCTAATTACCTAAAGGAACTTCCTAGGAAATATCAATTTAGTGTTTCCATTTGACTCTAAGCAAGCAAACAAACAATCAAAACCATAATCTAAAACCAAATAGTAGGTTATCACCCCCCAAAAATATTCTAATCTCAATGTAGTAGTAAAATTTCCCTCTAGCATTGATAGATTTCAGGGACAACCACTGACTACAATCTAGTTATCTTGAGATTTCCAAAGTATAAAATGCGGTGAAGCTCTGCTGCTATCTGTGATCTAGATAATGATCCACCCCAAAAGATACTAAGCAACAACATTCTACATAACCATGAAACACTCAGTTCCCTTTGAAAACTTCCAGTACAATTTCTAAATATCTGACAAACAGCTTGCAATCAACTAAATTTTTATCTCTTCCAAAAAAAGAATCTCTACGAAACCAATGCAGTGTACTATCAACCCTTCAACTCCTTTTTGAAATCCCCTTGAGAGAATTCCATGTAAAGGTCTCTCAATTCCAAGCATTCATTTTCTTTTCTTTCTGCAACTGTCCTAAAGACTCTTCATCTTTCTCTTCTTTTGAAACTCTCAATCTCCCATCAAACCAAATCCATTCTCCTTTCTCTGCTGTTCTCATTCTCATTTCCTAGACATATTCCTTCTTTCTCTGGTCTTTTCAGTGTAAATCAATAGAGCTGATTTCAGTGATTCCTGTTTTGGTCCTCATTCATCAACTTGATTCATGGGCAGCAAAAACATTTCTGCTTAAAGGAAAAATAGGGTGACAAATTCTTAATAGTCTTATATTCATATTTTCTTGTCGCATAGGAATAGTAATATGTGTCATACAAGGTTGATAAGAAATTACATTGAAAGGTGTATATGCCTGGCATACACATTTTAAAGAAATTCTGGTTAAAGAAATAGTTGTGAGACAGGAAGCAGGATATAATTTGGTGAGAATCTGCATGTCTTGGTAGAGGATCTCAGTCTTCCTATCCTGCTCCCTCTTAGCACACAAAATCAGAATGGGAAAAAGAGAAAGGACAAACCTAAATGATGGTAGGAAACAAGTTAGCAGCATGGGTGAAGAATGAGTAAGTGGTGTTGAGGGGAATATAGCTTGGCTTAGGATGTCTGCCTTCTCCACGAGCTGAACTACGTGTTTGCCAGGTGGCGAGGAGGGCAGAGTTTCAGAACAGCTGCTCCGTTCTCTCTTCCACTCAACATTTGAGAGTTTGGGCAGTTCGGAGGCAGCCACTGGGGAGCGGCAGCAGATGGCTGCCAGGCTCTGGAGGTGTGCTCTAGAATGGTGAGGACTTCCATTATTACAAAAGCAGCTATATTGGTATGCTTTGAGTGTGTTCTATTAGAAATCTGCAGAAAAGCACACTTGTGGAAAAATTATCATTTTTAATTGGAGCATTTAATTTACTTCTCCAATTTTAGTAGTAGTGTTTTACATATAGCAGCCATAAGGCAGTAATCTTAAAGAAACTTTTTAAAATGCATTTTTTCTTCTGGCCCATAGCTTATCTGTTTGAAGCAAGTTGTAAGTGATCAAATGATGAACCTATGATGAAAATTTTCAGATTTAATCTACATTGAATATAAGCCTAATCTGTGCCAGTGAAAATACTAGATTTTTCCATAGGCATAATCTTACATTTGGTAGCTGTGAATAGGTTTCTTTCTTTCTTTCTTTCTTTCTTTCTTTCTTTCTTTCTTTCTTTCTTTCTCTTTCCTTTCTCTTCTTTTTTTTTCTTTTCTTTGTGTACCGGGGATTGAATTCATGATCTCATGCTTGCCAGGCAGGTGCTGATGCCACTGAGCTAAAATAAAACATTCTATTTCAAACAAACACAAAGGCAGAGGATACAAAATGCTAGTCCATTTCTGTTCAAATGGATGCAAATCCCACTATGATAAAATTTATCCTTTTAAATCTTTCAAAAATTCTTCCAAAGAAAATATGATATTGACTCTTGGATTTTCTCCTCTTTAATGTGGATTTGTATAGATGAGATTTTCTGTTCTAAGTAGTTATAACTGTCATGAAAATAACTTGCAATTCTATACCATTCTGAAGCTTACAAATTATTTTCATATACAAAACTATTTTGATCTTTAAGAAAATTCTATAAAATAAAAAACCCTATATAACTGAGGCTTTCAATTGTTAGCTGAGGAAGGATCTGAGAGCAGAAGCATGCTATTTGGATTTGCCGCTGTACTAAAGAAGTGACCTCAAAACCTTACAGTAGACAATAGATATTAAAACATCAGAGCTTTCCTTTGAGGATGGCAGAACTATTGGCCAACTTGTTTGATGGAAATGGTAGAAGTAGTATGTACTCTAAGATATTCTATTTGCCTGTTTTCTAGAATGCACCAAGAGTGACCATCTTTTTCAGCTGTACTAAAGCTCCATTGTTTTCCCCTAATTTTTTTCTCCAAGTAATTCACTGATATATGATAAATTGTAGCATTTAATGGATTAGCAAAATTAATTTAAATAAGATATTTATTGTGTTATTACTTACTGTCCAAGCAATGCTTACTAACTATAGTTTAACAATGTTAGCCCTAAATCAAAAATCCTTAAATTCTTAAATTCTTTAAAGTTCAGGAAAAATTGCAAAATAAACTATGCTGTTTTGTGAAAAGAAAGCTTGTTTATTCCCCTGGAAACTAAGAAAGGATTGTGGTTGGAATTGAAATGTTATTTTTCAGTAAATAAGTCATGGGTTAAAACTGTTCCTATCTGCTAATAATCTGAATGATCAACAGCACTGATAAATGACTCATCTCTGAAGCCATCTTTTTTTATAGATTGATAGAATTAATCTTCCTAATGCCAAGATGTCATTTCTTCACATTGGTGGGCACTAGTGAGATAAAATTCACACTCAAAGTTGAGATGAAATTCTAAAATTTCTTAAGTATATCTTCTAAGATTTATTTTCCTGTACCCTTTTTAGTCATGAAATTTTTAAAACTTCATATTTCTGCTTTAGTAAAGTGCACTCCTGACCTCTGATACAATCTGCCTTGTCTTCCTCTGTCCAGAGCATCCTAGATCGATGAAGTTTAAATGCGATTTCCTCAAAGATTGCTCCATTTGCACTCTCATCTACTTGAGAGTCATTGTTTCCTGTGCTCAGTCAGTTACCTACTTCTTGATTCCAGTTCTTCAGAATTCCTAAGAGTCATGCACTAAGGTCACATACATACACTCCTGATTTCACTTTGGTTTCTACTGGCCAAAATTCCCAAGTGAGCTACTTTTGCTAATTATTGTTTTTCCTTCTATAAATGCTCTTTGAGTACCCTACTTGCAGAGTTATAACAATCAAATATGTTAATAAATAGAAAAGTCAACATGTGTGAAAAATTCAATTTAAGCCAATGTTTTTTAAAGTAAGTGTCAGTGAGTGTACATTTCATAAATTGGTCTTCAGATAAAAAAGAATCTGAGGTTAATTAATTAAAGAGTATATGCAGTGTCACCTTCTCAGTTAGTCATCTTATACATCAGTATAAAGCCCTAAAAACTTTTTATAGGAAAATGAAACAAAACCAATTGTCCTGACAGCTATTAAACTTATTTGATAAGAAAGTTTTTCTTTGTGTTCCCATAGAGAAGTTATTTGAAAGACTGCAGAACCAGTGTTCTGGGGGAGGCTTTTGAGAAAATGCTGACTTGGACAAGAACCACAGTTATCATCCTGGAGGTTATTTCAGCCTCAGGTTTCTAACATTTTCTTTAATTGTAAAAGAGACCATCTTGTAATGTTCAGAGTCATCAAAACACTCTAGAAAATAAGCCAGAGTTTTTTCCTGTGGGTAGCTATGTTGTAAGTGTAGTTGAGTGGTATTAACTTTCCAGGACCAATTATTTCTTAGTCGTATTTTCAACCATAGGAAAATGTTCTGTTTTTCCTGCAGTGCCCAGTAATTGATTAACCAGCCAGTAGCAGATGTGAGACCTCATCTCAAGAGAAAAGTCTAAAAATATGTGAAAATCAGGAATCTCAGGAAATGGGTAACCTCATTCCTGTGAAGAAGACAGAATTGAGCTGTGATAGCCAAACCTGAGCGCTAATATATACACATCCAAACATAAAACTGCTTACTGTGTAAAGGTAAAAGGGAAAAAAATGCTGTGAACCAATTGTCTCAGTGTTATAAGTTGAGTGCAACAAAACTTGAAATGGCACAGAGGGAACTCTGAAATCATATTATTTTTTTTCTATTTTATGGGAACAAAAATAAGCTGAGCTAACATTTATTGTTCATCTGTGGCCTGCTCGTCTCTAAACCATGACATCTCCTAACTCCTCACGAAGAACTTAATCATTCTTTATCTTCATAAAAAATGCTTTTCAAATAAATTAGCACTTTTATATTTGTGGCATATAATGTTTACATTCATTGTGATTATTTGGTACATGTACAAAAATAATAGTAAGACAATGGTAATAATGCAAATGGAGTAAGGAAATCGAGAGACGGAGGAGGAAGATGGGTGGCAGAGGGAAGGTGAAAAGGAATCAAGATATATCGTTTACATGGACCTTTTCCCTAAAACAAATGTGTGCTTCATGTACTGCAAACACATACTAATGAAATGAAATTTAAAAAATAAACAAGTGCCAATAAATTATCACTTCACAAATCACATTAATCATATCTACTTTGTGCTATTTGAATGCAATCAATCTAATAGAATAAACCTTGTTTCTCCAATAACAGAGCTCAAATTCTTTAAAGGTGTGTTATGAAAATGTGCTTCTATGAAAGCAAAAGAAAACTAAACCTGTCACCTTAATAATATCTTAATATTTTTATTAAAACAAAGGTCATCAAAATGACTAGGTCATTATTATCCTCTCCCATATTGTTTTAGTTTTTATAGCTATGTATCATCACACTTCTTTAAAATAAATGTTCTAAATTAAAAATAAGGTGGGCTAGTCATCATAGGAGGAAGCTGTCCATATTCTTAAATGCCATGGAGTGCATGCTGTGGCCTCACTTCTATCAAGGTAAATGATGGAGATCTTAAAGTCATCAGCTTAACTTTTAATCCTAAGTAAACAATGAAGAAAATACATTCAAATGTAACTCTTGGTATCTGAAATAGTCAATTAGAAAACAATAGTTCTTAAAGAAAGTTTAATGAGTAAAATATTTAGACACCTAATTTCATAAACATAGAAACTGAGGCCCTAACGACTGAGTAATAAAATGCAAATCTTCCTGAAGAACTGTCTGTAATACCTAATTGTGCCTTGCACATCAACACTGAGTTTCTCAGGAGCTGCTTTAAGGGAGAAGTCCAGTCTCAGAACTAAAGCTGAAAATTTAACCCTTTGGCAGAGAAATCCTTTTAAGAATATGGAAAGGATTGCACACTTGTGCAGCTGTACTTGGAGATGAGGGATCTGTCACCTCAGTAAAATGGTGAAGGGAGTTAGGAAGAACTGAAGCTTCTGCCTCCATTTCCCTTAAACATTATAGAATTCCCTTAAACTCTATAGAAACATGCTACATTAAATCTTTGCTTCACACTATAACTTTATGCGTTTTTGTTTTCATGCTCTTATAAAGGACTGACCCCTATCTACACTTAGGGGCTACATATTTTATTCAAACACAATACCCTCCAGTTCTTAGTTATAATTGTTTTATAAATTGTAGATTTTACATAATTCCAGTGAGTCCTTTGAAGTTTTAAAAGTACCCTAGAATACAGATTTCATATATATTTTAGTAAATCTACATAAGAAATG